>VWPU01016097.1:0-19559 GCA_013398955.1 Callaeas wilsoni
CCCGCCCGCCCGCCCCGCGGCGGCGGCTGCCGGCCCGGGGGGCTCGGCCGCGCCGGGGGACCGGCTGCGGGGGGCGGCCCCACGGGGCTCTCCTCCGGCTCCTTCTGCTCGCACCGAGAGCTGGACATTTTGGCCCAAACGAACAGCAGCACAGCGAGCAAGAGCAGCGCAGCCGGCAGCATTCACGGGCCCTGGGGAGAAGCCCGGTCACGGCTCTGCCCCCGACACCACGGCCGCGTCCCCAGAGCTCCCGCACCGCAGCCGCCGGTGCCAGCCGCCCTCAGCCGGAGCTGTTTTGCTGCCCGGAGCAGGAGTTCCGTGAGGAACCGGGGGGTGACACTGCCTCCCGCCTGCCCGGCCCTCACAGCACCCTGAGGATGGCCGCCCCCAGCCCGGCCCTCACCCCGGGGGGCACTGAACGGGCCCCCCAAATCCCGGTAAGTGCGGCCGGTTATCCCCGTCAAAGCTGGGCATGGGGGTGAGGGAGAACGGCCACGGCCCCCTCAGCCCCTCACCCTTCCCCTCAGCCCTCAGCCCTCACCATGGCTGCCAGCCCCGTGCCCGCTCCGGTCAGGCCCCGCTGGTCAGCCCGGTGTCAGCGGTCACTCCGTGTGCCCATCTGTCCCCCCCGCCCCGGGCCGGAGCCCACGCGGTGCCAGGGCCACCCCCGGGGGAAGCACGGTGCCCCCCCGGGCTGTTCCAGTTGGGTCTCGCACGTGACGGTCACGTCAAGCACAAATATTTCCCTGCTAACGTGTCTGGAAAACTTCTGCTGGAGATGAGGGTGGAAAGAGGGAGGGGGACACCCGATCCTTGGGGGACAAAGGTGCCCTGGCCCTGTGCCTGGTCACGGGGACGAGGACAAGGACACGCTCCTGGGTTTGGCTCCCTGGGGCGAACAGGGACTCCCCATTCCACCCACTGAAGAACCAGAGCCTCCCCCCCTCCCTCCATTAAAGTACCAATGTAAGATCACGTAAACAAAGTAGTTTTTATTTAAAAAAAAAACACACTGGGGAAAAAAAAACCCCAAGCAAACAACATATACAGCAAGGCCACAGACAGTGAAAACGTCTCTGGTGATAGTGTTACCTCAGCGAGAACACCAGAGGAAGGGTTACAAGGATATTCTATAAAAACTGGTGTAATTTCCAAAAACAAAGGGCACTTTACTTCCACTAAAGGAATTACAAAGTCAAAGATGGGCTGGAAACCCAGGAGTGTGAAGTCCTAGAAGTCCTAACAGTTATCGCCAGCAGTAAGTGGAAACTTTAATTTGCTCTCATGGTGACAAAGCACAAAGTTCTCTCTTTTAAGATCTTAAAAAGTAATTTGCAGCTATCAGTCCATTAATTGAGAGATGTAGATGAACAAACTTTCTCTGCTACCATCAGCAAGTACCCTCAGGTCCATGGTCAGCACAGCTCACCTGTCATCCAGGTGATTACACACCCAGGAAGAACCTAAAACCTTTTGATTTTCCTTTCTAAATGCCAACAAAAAATTCAAAAGCATGACCAAGGGTCTTGGTCACAGCCTCCCCTTGGCTGCTGGGAGGATTTATCCCAAAATCATGAGATCATGGATACGCCAAGCCACGCTCCTGACCGTGTATTTTCTTTACTGCCTCAAGAAGCCATTTTTGTAATAAATCTGTAGCAAAAAGCTAAAACCAAAAGCCTTTTCCTCCCATGGAGTCAGCTCCACTCCCTCTAAATAGGAAAACTGGATTTGCATGGGAAGGAGGCGGCAGGGCATGGACAAAAGCTGAGCAGCTCAGTAAAAACTGACATCCCTTCACCAGAGTCTGAAAATATATTCCCATTGCAACAACAACCACAAATTAATACAGAACTCTGGTGTTTGGGGTCTTTTTTTTTTTGCTTCAAACCAGGCTAAGATCTGTTCCAGCAGCAGAGCTGTCCATCAAACACTCCAACATGCTCTTGAAAAATAAACATTTAAAACAAAAATATAACCATCTCTGAAAGTTTGGTCATTTGTTCATTGATCGACACCTGAAGAACAATTCTCAGGTCAGCAGAAGTTTCTCAGAAATGCCCCAACCCCTGACCCAGGGGCTGCTCCCAAGCCTCAGCCCCAGCTCAGAGTGCTTTCCAGTCGATGGGCTTCTTCCCAGATTTCTTGAGGAATTCGTTTGTCTTGGAGAAGTGCCGGCAGCCGAAAAACCCTCTGTTGACAGAGAGGGGCGAGGGATGAACCGTCTGCAGGACGTGGTGACGCTTCTGGGAATGTCAGAGGAAACCACCTGTTAGATTTGCGGGGTTTTGGCTGCTCCTGCTCCAGGGCAGGTGTGATTTAACCCCATTGTGATTTACCCCCATTCCTCCTCCTCCTGCACCAGCCTGACACCCAAAGAACCAGCCACAAGGACCAAGGCTTCTGTCCCACTAAGCAAAGACATAAATTCTCTGGCATTTCCCAATTGCTGTCATCCCACCAGCAGATTTCATATTGATTCATGAGCCTTTTCCTAGGAAAAACAGCTCTGTCCTTGTGAGATACTGTTGACAACAGGAGCTTACACTTGCTCCACTTTTCTTGCTTAATTGTGGCAAATGCTAAGCTGGAAGAGAAGGGTGACTCGATTTGACTGAGTTCGGGCAGGGAAAATTCCCAATTCCGTAAGGGAAGTGCCCTCTAGTGTCCGCCAAACTGAGGGAAAAACCAGCGAGAGGGAAGAGGTGAGGAAAAGGAGGTGTACCCTGTCGATGGAGCTGCCTTTCCTCTGGGCGTAGGCTCCCCACAGCATGAAGACAACCCCGTGCAGGTTCTTGTTGAGCCAGGACACCACGACATCCGTGAACTGCTCCCAGCCCCTCTCCCTGTGGGACGTGGCCTGGTGAGCCCGAACCGTGAGCACGGCGTTGAGCAGGAGCACCCCTGGCAAACAAACACATCCAGAGGGTGAAACAAGGGTTAATCCATCCCTGGAATGCCCAAGGCCAGGCTGGATGGAGCTCTGAGCAACCTGGGCTAATGGAAGGTGTCCCTTGGATGGGCTGTGAGCTCCTTTCCAACCCAAACCATCCTGGGATTCAAACTGCTTCTTCCTGTTGCTGAAGCAAATTTTCATTTTGAGGCACTCAGAAGAGATTTTCCCTCCTGTGGGTGGATTACTCCCAACCACAGGGCTGTTTTTTGGATAAGATTTTTTTCTGCTCCACAGGGGGCACATCACTGAGTGTCTCTGAGCTCACCTTGCTTGGCCCAGCCCGTCAGGTCCCCGTGGCCAGGGTGGGTGAAACCCTCAATGTCCTCGGAGAGCTCCCTGTAAATATTTTCCAAGCTGCAAACCAAACCACCAGAAGATTTCTTTAATATGACAAGAGCAAGGAGAACCACTTATTGCTCTAAGCAGGCAAGAAGAGCATTGATTTTCATCTTATTATTTAAGATAATAAAGCCATTTGCAGAGGCAGGGCAGCAAGGACTCTGTGTGTCTGTCTGGAAGCTTTAATGAGACTGGAAATGAACATTTACATCCAGAATATCACCAAAACTACAGAGAATTATCCTTCCAGGTGACGCACAACTCAAATTTAAGTAGCTGCAAACCATTTCACAGCAATTTTCTGGCTCCCAGCCCTCAGCAACACAGAACTGCAAATAATTAAGGAACAAAAGGGATTTTGCAAATTTTCATACCTGGGGGGAGGTGGAACAGGCTTCTGGACACTGAAACAGAGCCCATGAGCTTGGTTAGGTCCATGGTATGGATCTTGCCCCAAAATGACAGCCTTTACCTGAAAGCAGACCTTGGTTAGCACTGAATTGAAATCAGTATTATTCCCCAGAGAGCGGGGGGAAAAAAGGGCTTATAAATGAGCTTTATCCTAAAACAGAGACAAAAAAAGCACCCCAAAACAAACCCAACCCCTCCAAGAAACTGCAGTTAAATCCTAGATATCTCACTGATGAAGACCAGAGTCCACCTAACACTAAAGATTAACATCCCTACGGCTTTGCTGCCAAAATTATGCATATAATTAATATAATTTGAGTGCAGAAGACCAACATTTTCACAGTCACAAAAAACCACCTCGTTATTTTCCAAGTAGGTTCCATCTCATTTCAGCTTTATGCCACATTGCTGTGATATTTTTGACACATTCTATTGGAAATGACATTATCTTATGCTGTCTTATTTTCTTTTAATGATAGTCCATTACAGATTAATTAAGAGAACAAGAGATGTTCGAGATGAAAAAACTGTAAACTACGTTAAGCTGGTAACACCAGAAAAAAGATCAAAAGGATCAGAGGAAGTCCTGTGGCTTGTGAGGGTAATAAAGCAATAAAATCACGGTTTGGTGTCAGACATGAAAGGGAAGGCTGGATTTATGAGTTAGGTGAACCAAACAGCAGCATCCACATCCCACGGGATCCAAGTTCATGGAACCAAACACTAAAGGAACGTGTCTGTGCACCCACCCTGCACCTTTACGGTTTTAAACTTCCCGGAGCAGCTGAGAGACCCCCGCTGTGGCTCTACTCACATCCCAGATGTCGCACATCTGCGTCCAGGTGAACACCTGCTCGGGGGGCGGATACACCGTGTAGCGCTTCCTCTCCTCGGCCACGAACGCCATGAGCTGCGGGGGCAGCGGGGCCTCAGCGGGGGCTGCGGGGCCGCAGCGGCCGCTGGGGGCGGGGGAGGAGGGATCGGGGAATGCTGCTCACATCCACGAAGTAGGGCTTGGAGAACTCCCCGGCCAGCTGCCGCTGCCAGCTCTCGCCGAAGCCCGGGGGCACGTTCCGCTGCGCCAGCAGCTTCCGCGCCGCCTCCTTGTTCTTGCGGATGCGCTCCTGCTGCTCCGCGCTCAGCGCCTGGCTCGCCTTATCGCCGGCCTCCTTCGCCTTCTTGGCGGCGCTCACCTGGAAGCAGCGGGCAGGGAAGCGGCTGCCGGGGATGCGGGAGCGCAGCGCGCTCAGGCCGAGCCGCCGGAGCAGCGCCGCCATGGCGAGACAGGGCCCGCCCAAGGGGCGGCCCCGCCGCACGCGGCGCCTCCGCGGCAAAACACAAAGCGCGCTCCCATTGGCCGCCGCGCCGCGCGGGCCCCGCCCACAGGCCCTCCCTATTGGCTCGCCGCGGCTGGCGGGGAGGTTTCTACCTAGCAACAGTGACGTCACGGCGGCGCTCAGCGCCCATTGGGCGGCAGCGGAGCGTGGCAGCTCGATTGGCAGCTCAGCCACGCGTGCAGCCGCGCGGGAGTTTGGAAAGGGTGCCCGCTCCCCCCCCCGCTCCCCGCAGAAAAGGCCGCCAGAGTGCCTGGGTCTCCTACCACACACACAGCGCCAGACACGCTCAGGCCGCCACCAGATCCCTCTACTCCCTCCTCCTCCCCTCCTCCAGAGCCGCGGGCTCCCTCAACCCACCGCTCTCTACCTCAGAGTCGCCGCTCGGCTCCGGGGAGCGGCCGCGCTTCTTGGCCGGCGCGGGGCTGAAGAAGGAGTGCAGCGTCCTCTGCCCGATCATGGCTGCGGCGGAGCGGAACAGGCAGCGGGACAGGCCGCGGGTGAGTGAGGGGCGGCAGCGGCGCGGAACCGGCCGGGGGGGAGGGGGCGGGACTCGGATTTGGCGCCAAAACAGCGCGCGTGCGCGGGGGCGTGGCCAGCCGGGGAAGGGGCGTGGCTTCCAGCGGGGCCATCCCTAGCGCGCACTCCCGTTTCCCGCGGGATCGCGGCTCCCGCTCCCCCCGTCCCTCCCTCGGGCATCGCTCGCGGGTCCGCCCATGGACGGATTCGTGGTTAAACTGCCCCGCGAGCAGGCGAGGGATGACGACGGCGGCGGCGCCGGGAAGAGGCCGCGGCTGGAGGAGCCCGGCCCGCGGCTGCCCCCGCCGCGGGAGATCCGCGCCGAGGGGCTCAGCTGTGATTACCGCATCCTCTTCGGCAAGGCCGAGGCGGACGAGATCTTCCAGGAGCTGGAGAAGGAGGTGGAGTATTTCGAAGGTATATTCCTGCCCTGGGAGAGTGCCGGAGCACGGGCTGTCCAGGGACACTCCAGAGGCCTCCCAAAGGGCCTGGACGGTGCTCTTGGAGACCCTGCTTGGGCCGGAGGGTGGCCTGGATGACCCCCACTGGTCCCTTCCAACCTCAAGCCTTCTTTGTCCAGCTCCATTCCCTTCCATATCCCCCTTGCCCCTTCCCAGTGAAGCATTTCCCTGCCCAGCCCACCCAGCTGAGTCCCAGAGCAATTCCCGGGCCCGGGCACAGCTGGCAGGCACTGGGAGGTTTCTGCAGCCACCTGGCATTGGCACAAGGTGGCCCTGAGAAGCCAAGAACACAGGTCTGACCCTGCAGGGTTGGTTTTGCCCAGCTGGAAGTGTTTGTCAAGGGATAATCCTGGAGTGGTGACTGGAATTTGTTGGAGATGCAGTTAATGAGATATGTGACTGGTCCTGTTCATCCCATGGGAGGGGGAGAACAAGGCAGTGTCCAGCTTTATTGGGACAGAAACGCTGGGAACAGGGATGACAGCTTTTGGGTTGGCATGGGCACCCACATTCCTGTTTGGAGTTTCCCAGAAGCTGCAGATCCAGGAGAATATTGGACTGTGCAGAGACAGTGCAGAGCTGGGTTTGATCCCTCTCTTGTTTAAACAGATGACGTGACAAAACTGCACGTATTTGGCACGTGGCACAAGATTCCCAGGAAGAAGGTCACCTATGGAGACCCTGGCTTGTCCTACACTTACTCAGGGGTCACGTTCCATCCTAAGCCGTGGATCCCGGTGCTGACCCGGATCCGGGAGCGCGTCACCTCGGAAACAGGGCACACCTTCAACTTCGTCCTGATCAACAGGTACAGCCCCTTTCCAGCTGAGGAGCCGACTGGTAAATAATTAATTATTGTATTAATTAGCGGTGGGGCTGATGAACGGGTTGTGCGCACAGGTACAAAGATGGCCTGGACCACATCGGGGAGCACCGGGACGACGAGAAGGAGCTGGTTCCCCGCAGCCCCATCGCCTCGGTGTCCTTCGGAGCCTGCCGGGATTTCGTGTTCCGGCACCGGGATCACCGCAGGAAGGGAGGAGCGCCGGGCGCGGGGAGGATCACCCTGCAGCTGGCCCACGGCAGCCTGCTCCTCATGAAGCACCCCACCAACCTGCACTGGTACCACAGCCTGCCCCCACGCAGGAGGGTGCTGGCCCCCCGGGTCAACCTCACCTTCAGGAAGGTCCTGCCCAGGGCCAAGCAGGGAAATGTTCAGCAGTCGGGGCCTTTGGGCTCCGAAAAGTGAAGCTTTAGTTGCTGCTGGAACTCTGGGTTCCCCTGTGGTGGTCCAGGGGCCTGGAGGAGCAAGATGGAACCAAGAGGTTTGGTAACTTTGCTGCTAAAGCCTGTGACCACTGATCTCAAAGACAAGAAGGTTTTTTCCTCTGGGTCCTGCTGATCCCTGTTTTTGGTGATTCCTACCCTTGTTTTGCCCAGGAGGAAGTTTGTTCTCAGCTGATCCTAATCTAAGCAGTGTTCCAAGAAGATGAAAATGCTCCATAGCCTGGAGGCAGCAGTTTATAAACACTCTGAGGCACAAGCTGTGGTCATTTAAAGCTGATACTCTACAGGTGGCACTTTCTGTCAAAGAGCTCTGGTTTGCTTGGGTTTTTTTAATTAAAATAAAGCACAAACGAGCCTGACATGGAGAAGGGGAGTGCTGAGGTGTGAGGACAGGGAGTGCAGCGTGGCTGGGTGAGTGTTTGAGTCACTGTGACTCCTGCCTGCCTGAATTCCTCTGCTCCTGGGGAGAGGCTGCTCTTGCAGGAGGAACCACAAGATTTTTCCTTCCTCAGGCCCTTTGTACAAAAATCAGGCAGCAAAAAATCTTCTTTTGGGGAAGAACTGGGTCGGTCCATTTCCACTGGAAGGCTGTCACTCTGAGAGTGTATTTCCCTAAATAATTATCCCTAGGGATCCCATCCTGACTACCTGAAAGCCATCACTCCCCATCCCCACAGGGAATCCTGCTGAAAATGAGGGAATTGTGTCACCAGGAGATCTTGAGGAATCAAGGAATGGTAAGTTCTGAGTGAGAATGGGACCCAAATCCTGTGTAGCCTGGCTACAGCCACTGGAATTAGTGCTGGGCTCTGGCCTTCAGTGGTGGGTCCATTATTCCTATGGAATTAAGGCCTGTGCAGGCAATTTGGAGTTGATACCTCCCACTCTCTGCCACTCTGAGATGCTCTGTGGAGCATGAAGAGCTCCTGCAGAAAATCCTTCTTACCCAGGGCTTGTGAAGTGTTTGTTTCCACCCCTTTGGCTCCCAGCTTGGTGTTTGTTTCAAGACATTCCCACACTGGTTTTTCTACCAAGTTTGTTCTTTTATTGCTACTGTACAGTTACAAAAATACCCTGAAGTGAAAAAAGCAACTTCCAACAGCAGTGCAGTGCTTGGACTGGAACAGACATTTTTAAATTAACACACAAAATAAGACAAGAATAATCCAAACACAGAGATGCCATCTTGGAGCTCTTAATTCTTTACAGTTTATTAACATCTTTACCACCACGGCAGCTTGGGAGGGACCAGTACCAGCGTTTGAGCCTTGTGCCTGCACGGAGCCCTGGCACCTCCAGAGGGGAGGTTTGGCTGGAAAAAACAGAGCTCTGGGACCTCTGGAAAGACAGATCCCAGTGAGCTCCAGAGGGGAGGTTTGGCTGGAAAACACAGAGCTCTGTGATCTCTGGAAAGACAGATCCCAGTGAGCTCCAGAGGGGAGGTTTGGCTGGACAACACAGGTGTGTGGGACCGGTGAAAAGAGAGATCCCAGTGNGACAGATCCCAGTGAGCTCCAGAGGGGAGCCTTGGCTGGAAAACACAGAGCTCTGGGACCTCCAGAGGGGAGGTTTGGCTGGAAAACACAGAGCTCTGTGATCTCTGGAAAGACAGATCCAGTGAGCTCCAGAGGAGAGGTTTGGCTGGCAAACACAGAGCCCTGGGACCTCTGGAAAGACAGATCCAGTGAGCTCCAGAGGAGAGGTTTGGCTGGCAAACACAGAGCTCTGTGATCTCTGGAAAGACAGATCCCAGTGAGCTCCAGAGGGGAGGTTTGGCTGGCAAACACAGAGCCCTGGGACCTCCAAAGGGGAGGGCTGGCTCCCAAACACCTGCACAAATTCCAGTGACCTCCACGGGTGTGGCTGGTTGGAAAACACAGATCCCAGTGACCTCCAGAGGGGAGGATGAGCTCCCAAAGCCCTGAAATCTGATGTTCCCAGGGGGCTGGGAGGATCTGGCACAGCTCAGGACCAGGACTGAGCTGCTGGGCTTTGCTCCCTCCCTCACCTGAGGGTTAAGCCAAGCCCATCCACTGCTCCTCACCAGGCAAAGCCAGAACAAAGGCTCAACCCTCCCCTTGATAGCCCTTGAGGGAGATCCAGAGTCGATCCACAGCCCAGGGAAACGGCTCTTGGCAAAAGAAAACCTGCTGGCTGTGCAGGAAGAGGTGACTTTGTCCCTGTCCCAGCTGCCGGATTTCTGACAGTCCATAGTGTGCGTGTCCTCTGCCCCTCCTCCAGCACAACTGAGCCAAGGGGCTGCTCAGCTGGACTCCCAAATCCAGGTAAAACCTCTGAGCAGCTCGTTGGGCGTGGAAAATGCAGGACACCCACTGCTGGCACTGGAATTGGTTTCAGTTCTGAGGGGCAGGGGCAGATTGCTGGAGGGAGATGTTTGGGTGATGGTTTTAGAAGACCCCTAGTGCTCCCAGCAGGGAGGGCTGGCTCCTTCTCTGGCTCTGTCAGCTCTCCCTTCAATGGCCAGAACAATTTTTTGGCATTTTGCATCCTTCAAGGGTTTTTTTGTTTGTTTTCTTGGTTTTCAAATACTTAAAACAGGTTAAAACCAAACTACTGCTCGTGCAGCACAGCCAGGAACCAGGACCCAGTCCAGCAGTGGATTTATCAGTATTTATGTACTGTGAGCATTACCTGGAGCAGGAATTGTGCTCCAGACTCTGGAATGATGAGTTGTGTAAATAATTTTGCATATCCACCCATTTTACCACTCCTGCTTTGGCTGGTTTGGAGCCTCTCCTGAGGAAGTGTGAACACCCCCGAGCTTTGGGCAGCACTATGAATTCATGAGGTACAAAGTTGCGCTAAAAAAACTATTTAAGACAGTTGTTATTTGAAAACTTCACACTGAAAAAAAGCTTGTCTGATGAGGGATTTTCTCCTCCAAGCTTACAAGGACAGAAAAGAGCTAAAAACAACCTACATATTTTATTCCTGGTCATTTAAAAGCAGGTTTTTAAAGGAGGGTTTTTGCTGCTTCTCCCTCTGTGCTGTGTTTGGGATTTTTTTTTTTTTTTTGCACATCAAACAATCCCGAGGAGCAGAATTCCCCTTATTTCTATTTACAGGGCAGCCTGGAGCTGATGCAGTGACACCAGGATTCCCAGATTTCTTCATGAGACCAGTAAGTGCCCACCAGTCCTGGCCCTGTTGTTTATATTCCATTTAACAAGGCTGGGGGCTGCTCTACAGCTCAGCTGCAAGCCAGGGGCGTGGATCCCAATGCTGGGAATGGCAGATTCCAGCAATAAAATGGGAAGGGCAAGACTAGAACAGTTACAGCAGCTTGGAAATCACAGCATTAAAAGTTGTAGTTGATGCTACAAAACAACTGGCTTCAACAGTGCTGAAGGAAATGACAACACTGAGCACTAGCAAACACTTCCATGTGCTGATTCCAGCTATATTCCAAAGGTATGGAGCAATAAATTAAGGTTTCAGCTTATAACAGATAGAAAATTATCTCCTGGACAAAGCAATTTAAACTAGGAGAAGGAGTTTATAAAGAACTAAAGTAGGAGGGAAAGTCGTGTGAACAGGGAAATCTTTTGGATCGTGGCCGTTTGGGGAGATGCCTTTAGTTGACAGGTTGGCTGGCTGGGATCTCGGGAGAAGTGTGATTCCATGAGTTCATCCCATGCCTCTGAGGCGTTCCCAGGACACAGTGGGCATGCAGAGGGCCGGGCCAGTGGCAAGGCAGCTGTTCAGGGAAGCTCAAGGCACTTTGTGTCTTAAATCACTGCCTCTGCCAACAGCAGCTTCCCACGGCCCCCTCCCCGGGCTCCCCACTGGGAATAGAGCCTTGGGACAAAATCCCTGCCTGACACACAAAGGCTTCTCAGCGCACACCTGGGGCTGCGCGACCTCGGAAGAGCTCCGGGAATTTTGGTACAAAATTCCCAGCCATTGCCACAGGGAAGGGAACCCGGGGTGGGGGGGGGTGCACGATGGAGAGGTGCCAGAGGAGGACATGGAACAGAGCCTTGGGACAAGGCAGAAAAACGCTTCTCAACGCACACCTGGGACAGCGGGATTTGGGTACAAACCACAATTCCCAGCCATTGCCACAGGAAAGAGAACCTGGAGGGGAGGGTGCACAATGGAGAGGTGCCAGGGGAGGGACTCTTCAACAGCAGCTTGACATCAACCCCTCCCAGGGCTCCCCCTTGGGATATGAAACTTGTGGGATAAAGCATCTCCTTGGGAAAAGTGCTGTGTGAGGACATGGAACAGAGCCTCGGGACAAGGCAGAAAAACACTTCTCAACGCACACCTGGAACAGCGGGATTTGGGTACAAACCACAATTCCCAGCCACTGCCACAGGGAAGGGAACCTGGAGGGGAGGGTGCAGGATGGAGAGGTGCCAGGGAGGGACTGGGATGGAGAGAGGGCTCTTCAACAACAGCCTGACATCAACCCCTTCCAGGGCTCCCCCTTGGGAAACGAAACGTGTGGGATAAAGCATCTCCTTGGGAAAAGTGCTGTGTGAGGACATGGAACAGAGCCTCGGGACAAGGCAGAAAAACACTTCTCAACGCACACCTGGGACAGCGGGATTTGGGTACAAACCACAATTCCCAACCACTGCCACAGGGAAGAGAACCTTGGGGGGGTGCACAATGGAGAGGTGCCAGGGAGGGACTGGGATGGGGGGGGGCTCTTCAACAGCAGCTTGACATCGACCCCTTCCAGGGCTCCCCCTTGGGAAAGGAAACGTGTGGGATAAAGCATCTCCCTGGGAAAAGTGCTGTGTGAGGACATGGAACAGAGCCTCGGGACAAGGCAGAAAAACACTTCTCAACGCACACCTGGAACAGGGGGATTTGGGTACAGACCACGATTCCCAACCACTGCCACAGGGAAGGGAACCGGGAGGGGAGGGTGCAGGATGGAGAGGTGCCAGGGGGGGACTGGGAGGGGGGGGGGCTCTTCAACAGCAGCTTGACATCGACCCCTTCCAGGGCTCCCCCTTGGGAAAGGAAACGTGTGGGATAAAGCATCTCCCTGGGAAAAGTGCTGTGTGAGGACATGGAACAGAGCCTCGGGACAAGGCAGAAAAACACTTCTCAACGCACACCTGGAACAGCGGGATTTGGGTACAAACCACAATTCCCAGCCACTGCCACAGGGAAGGGAGCCCGGAGAGGAGGGAGGGTTTGCATAACGGAGAGGCGCGATCCGAGGGCTCGGGACGATGCCGGCGCTCCCGGCTCAGTCCCGGGCCGGGCTCTGGGGCCGGGCCCGGCCGTGCACGCGCTCGTAGAACAGCAGGTAGGCGCTGGCAGCCAGCACCTCGTGCAGGCTGGCCCGGCGCACGGACTCGTCCGAGATCCAGAGCCACTGGCTGCCGCGGGCGCCCGGCGCGCGCCGGAAGGTGACGAAGTGTCCCGAGTGCATGTCCCCGTGGTGCACCACCACGGCCATCAGGCGGTACAGGTACAGCGGGGCCCTGCGGGGACACGCGCTCAGCCTGGGCACGCACAGCGCCAGCAGCCCCAGGTTCTCCCTGCAGCGAGGCTGCGGCTCCCTGGGGGGAATCGCGGTGGAAGGGGGTGGCTGCTCCTCCCTGGAATGTCCCCCCGCCCATGGTAAGTGGTGGAATGGGATAATCGCCAAGTTCCCTTCCAACCCAAACCATTCTGTGATCCAAACTGCTTTTTTCCTGCTTCTCCATCTCTGGATGTGTCCAAGGCCAGGCTGGACAGAGCTTGGAGTAACCTGGGATAGTGGAAGGTGTCCCTGCCCATGATCTCCAAGTCTCCTTCCAACCCAAACCTTTCTGGGACGATGGGATTCAAACCTGCTGCTCCATCCCTGGAACTACTCAAGGACAGGCTGGATGGAATCTGGAGCAACCTGGGATAGAGGAAGTTGTCCCTGCCCATAGTCACCAAGTTCCCTTCCAACCCAAACCATTCTGTGATCCAAACTGCTTTTTTCCTGCTTCTCCATCTCTGGATGTGCCCAAGGCCAGGCTGGACAGAGCTTGGAGTAACCTGGGATAGTGGAAGGTGTCCCTGCCCATGATCTCCAAGTCTCCTTCCAACCCAAACCTTTCTGGGACGATGGGATTCAAACCTGCTGCTCCATCCCTGGAANCTGCTTTTTTCCTGCTTCTCCATCTCTGGATGTGCCCAAGGCCAGGCTGGACAGAGCCTGGAGTAACCTGGGATAGTGGAAGGTGTCCCTGCCCATGATCTCCAAGTCTCCTTCCAACCCAAACCATTCTGGGACGATGTGCTCCATCCCTGGAAGTACTCAAGGACAGGCTGGATGGAGCCTGGAGCAACCTGGGACAGAGGAAGGTGTCTCTGCCCATGGGAAGGGGATTGCACTGGATGGTCCCTAAGTTCCCTACCAACCCAAACCATTCTGGGATTCTATGGAAAAGGATTATCAGCAGAAGCCCCAAGGGTGATTTACCAAGTGGAATCGTGGCAGGTGCAACTGAAATAAAAAATCTCAGAGGAAAAAAAAAAATCTATGGATTTCCTCTATCTATGGGATAGAGGAAACCAGCAGCAGTGAGATTATGGCTGTCCAGAAGGATTTAGTGCACCGTGAACCAGGGGAAGGAGATTTTGACTTTTGCTTGTAACTTGCTCTACTCCCTTGCCCAGGACTAAAAATCACCCAAGAGATGAGCACAGGAGGTGGGACAAAGGTTCCGTTCTGTGACTGGGCAGCCTCAGGACAAGGACAGAGGATAAGGAGACCATTTGTAGGACAGAAGTGAACAGAGAAGGTACAAATCTCTAACTTACCTGCACTCAGGGAATGCAGCAAGTGGGAAAGTTCCTGGGGACATGAGAAATGAGGAGGAGGAGGAGGAGGAGGAGGAAGAGGAGGCACCATTCATGAAGAGAGGTTTGGTACCAGCTGGTTGTTCTGCATCTGCCAGAGGAAGGAGAAATTCAGGGATTTAACTTTAATGCTGTTGCTAAGAACAGCACCCCTGCTCCTGCAGTGCCTTTCATCATGGAATATTGAAGGTATTTCATGGATTTGAATTCATTACACAGATCCAGAGGGCTGAAATATCCAAAGGCAATGGGTATCGGATCCAAATTGGTTTTACATGACAAATATGAAAATTCCCATGTGTCCAAAATCCCAACTAAAGGGAGCACTGAGCTGCCTAAGGACAGACCTCCTGGATCTTCCAACTGTTTTTCAAGAATTCACCATTCCCAGCTTGTCCTGACGCCTTGGAAGAGATCCCTAACAAAAAAACCCCGGGACATCCCAAATTCAACACTCCTTTGGACATAAAATATGTGAATTCTGTGCTGTGTTTTATAATTTTATATATATATATAGGAGGATCAATATGAAATTATCCAAACTGAACTGTAAATTTGAGAATGGGAAAGGGATTTCTGTCCTCTGCAGAGCCCCACATCAAGATGCTGCTCATGGCTTGATTCTGCATGGAATGTTTGATCCCCAAAATGCAGCAAGAGCTGGTCTATTTTACTGGTAAAGGAGGTACCTGAAGGTTTCCCTGCTCTCCCATCCTTCATTCCAGGTGTTGTCTCCTCGGAGTTTTTCCGGCTGAGCTGCTCCTGGCTGGATTTGGGACCAGGAACCCGATATTTGTAGATGTCCATGACCAGGAACTCATTGAACTGGACGTGTTCGTGTCTCTTCAGGGGAGTGCCTTGGTTTGACCAGCTCAGCCTTTGCAGGTGGATGCACAGACACTGGGGCAGCTTCGGGAATGTGTTCAGGGAAGGAGAATCCAAATTTTTCATGGAAAGAAACAAAATTTTTCATGAAAAGAAATAGTCCAGGGAATAAGGAAATGCACTGCCCTGTTCTCTTAGCTCAGTGTAAGCTCAGTGGCAACAGCGTCCCTAAAACATGACAATAATTCTTGTGAAATTCCTGGTATTTCCTAATCCCCAATAATCAATGGCTTTGCACAGGGGAAAACCAAAACATCAAGTGTTATAAAGAGCTGAAATTCAAAATCAGTGCTGTAGCAAGAAGAACATTATTATTATCATCATCATTATTATTATCATCATCACCCAAGGCTCCTAATTACACACCAGTGCCCTGCTGGCCTTTGCATGACAGAGCAAAAAAAAAAAGAGTTTTCCCCCAGAAATCACACCTGATGTTTATTCACCAGTGTACTTGGAATACTTTAATTTCTCTGAAATGTGGAATTGCTAAAGATGCTGCAACCCCTGTAAATATAAATCAATTTGCTCACCAAAGAATTAATGTAAAAATCTAAGAAATGCCAGTGATCCAAACTCGCATTTAGGTGTTTTGCTAAATAACAGGAGAATATTCCCATCCTTTAAGTGTTTCACGTTTGATGTTTTGCTGAGTTGAGGCCTCAATGCCCACAGATATTTGCCAGGTGAGTTTACTTTGAAAAGTAAAACATTTGTGGTCTAATAGCAAGAAGTGGACACGGCCAGCTGAAAGAAAGTTGTTACTGTGTGGCAGGATTTAGGAGATCTGGAGGGGTTTCTTTGCCTCACCTTTCCTAACTTTAACTGCTTAACAAACGTTGTTCTCTGGTTTTCTATGCTCTGTCCATTCAGAATTCCTTCTGCCTGGATCTGGAATCAAAAAGGGATACAAAAAATGAAGACAGCAGCAATTAATTGTTCAGAACTATGCTCAGTGCATTAATCACACCTGGGAATGCTCTTCAGAATTCCTGAAGGGTCCTAAAGGATCAGAATTCTGAACCAAGACCAAACAGAAAGGAGCATTTACACAACTCCATTCACTCAGAACTGCACTCATTTGCCTTTTCTGTTGATTTTTAAGCAATACCAGAACAAAAAAATAATCCCTGGTTATACCTGCTAACTACAAAAAGAAATATTTGTAGATTTTGTGACAGCAGTAGTAAGTAAAGCCTCAAAATATTCTGTGAGGTGAGAAGCCCTTGTGAAATATCTGAAATCCCAGAGGCTTTCCCCAAGCCCTGAAGGAAAAGGAGGTGGAAAGTGAAGGCAGGATTGTGTCAGCGGGCTCAAAACTGAACGGGGAGGTGACAGGAATAAAAGTGACAGGAATTAATGTGACAGGAATTAAAGTGACCTACTTTGGTGCAGTTGTCACACACGACATCCTTCACAGACTCCGAGGAGATGAAGTGATGGAGGCAATGATCCAGTGTCATGGGACGACCCTGAGAGCCAAGAAAAGCCGGATTTATTTGCAGGAATTTTAGGGTGCACTCCACTGGATTTTGGGAAAGGATTTTTAATGATTTCTTCCACAGAAGAACTACAGAACTGCAGATTTATTTCTTGAAAGGACTGACTAAAGGGCTTTGGGTGATCAGGTAACTGTGGGGATTCTGCCTTAGCCTGGATTAATCATGGAAAACTTTGCAGCCTGTTGGTAACAACAGCAGTGATTCCCAGTGTGAGCCCTTCAGTGGGGTTTTAAACCACAGATTCCTGTCCTGTTCCTATTTATCTCTCATTGCAGCACTTCAGGGCTCCCTTTATGCTCTCTGACTCTCTCCATAGGAGAAATACAGCTTTTAATGGAATTTAGGCCTCCTTCCTGCCCTTCCTCATATCCTGCCCTGCCAAGGAGTGGATAAAACACAAAGAGCAGAAGATGTGTCCAAATCCCAATCTTGGCTGTCCAGGAGGGCACTCTGCAAACAAGAATCACAATTTCCATGAGTACCAGCAGCCGTGGAAAGGAATCACTACCAGACATGAAATAAACTCTTACAGTCCAAAAATATCCTGCAGGTGTTGCCCCAAAAATCCACAGTGTTTTATCATTTGAAGTTTTTCAGAGGCAGAAAGAAATGAAAACAATTCCCCGTTGAAATGGCTCGATGGAAAAGCCTGGATGGGGTAAGGTGTGACCTTCCCAGGATGGGAAGCAGCCCTTGGGATACGATCTGGGCTCTTCAAATTCCACAGAAAAGACCAAATCCTCCACCAGGAGAAACACAAAGCTCCGGTGGTGTCACCAAGTTCTGTTTGTTGGACTCACTGGTACCTCGCACCACCCATTAGGGAGAAGGTCCTGCAGCAGCACAAGATTATAGAAGAGCAGGAAAATCAAGTCCTGAAGCAGCTCTGGATATCCTCTGCACCCGAGAAAGGCCCTGGGAAGGGCAGGGCTGGATCAGGGAGCAGTGGGATACGTACCCACACAGCCGCCGGAATGCTCAGGGAGAGGCTGTCGAAGGTGTCGAACCTCACAGGGCTCTGCAAGGGAACATTCCAGAGCCAGGATTTATGTCAGGCCCCAAAAAAATCCAACCAAGCTCTCCCAAGATGAGTGTGTGCCCCCTGCTCTCCCTGTGCCCCCTGCTGTCCACAACTCCCTGGTGGAACAGGATCCAAAGCCCTGTTTTCCCAAGCACAGTGCCAGGGAACACCAGGAATGTTCTGCTCGGCCTCCTCCTGCTCACTCCAATTTGTTTGCAAGGTTTTGGGAAATAAAATACAAATGTTCTCTTAGTTTGGTCTATAAATGAGGTTTATTTTCTGTATTTTTTTTTCCCCCTTTATCCAGGTTATCTTCATCTCCTTAATTGGGATAACTGGATTTAAAGTGCCTTTGCAAAACGTGCTGAACGAGCAGCAAGTCCTAAACCACCCCCCACGGGAGTGGCTTTTCAGGTAATATTAATAATTAATTAATTGCTAATTCAATAATAGAACGAAACATCCATTATTCTGTTTGATGAGACGGCTGTTACCCCCACAAAGTGCATCACAGGGACTTTGTTTTCAGTCTGCTTAGTGACAAATCCTCGTTCATCACCAACACCACAATGAACACCTGATAAATGAGCAGCCTCGAGCTGCGAGTCCTGCAAAGCTTTGGAGCTCCATCCACGCTCAGAAACCAGGGATGATGCTTCCAGGATGCTGGAAATCCCTTTTCACATTCCACAGACCTCAATAACAACAGAAAATACTCTCTGTTTTCATACCTGGTGCTCACAGTGTTTGCAAACCATGTTGCTGGTCAGCCTCCCGTGGAAAGGGTGCTGAGATTTCCAGTGGTTGGACACAGGGGGAAGAGATCCTGCAACACAAAGCTGGAATTGGATTTTCCCATCCACTTTCATCACTCCCATCCCACTGCTTTTGCCCTGCAGTAACAAAATTAATGGCTCCAAAGCACATTTTTGTCCCAGTGATTCACACTGAATGGGGGGTTTATTTCTATTCTTGATTTCTATTTCAGTTCAGCACAAAGATCAATTAATATTATCCCCTTCATAAACAGAACTACCCAATGAATATGCAGAATATCCAGAAGGGATAAAATCCTACCTCTTGTCCTGCAGCTTATTTGCTTTTGGGTTATTTCTGGTTGCTACAGAGGGAGATAAAAACATTTCATTAACCCTACCTCAGCAACACAGAAAATATTTAGAAATTTAATACATGAAGTATTAAATGTGTTCCTATTTCATCCCTAATTGGCTCTTCTGGCATTATAAAAATTGTAGGAATCTCAGTGGCTCTTTCTTTCTGAAGAACAAAAAAAAACCTGCCACAAAACAAATTTATAATTGACAACTGCTTATAAGAGAAATCATTAATCTGCAGAATTCTCTGCCCCAGAGCATTAAAATAGGAGATACACTTTTTTTTGGTCTGTATTTTAAGCAAAACCAGGTATTTTGCATCTGCATGGAGTTTATCAGCAAGCTGGAGGATAAGATAAATTTTACCTCCATAAAACTCTTCCACAAATGCCCATTTTGCAGTTTTCAACCCTTTTTCAGGTGTGCCACACCTCAGAGTAACTGCCTGGAGGGACTCCTGCTTTGTGCTCATTTAAATCCCTACATCCCACGGATTTAGGGAAGCAAAAACCCTCAGGAAAGCGGGACCACTGGAAATTCAAAGCTATTTTCTTCAGAAATGAGAATTTTTTAAACGACCTGACTTACTGATGAGTTCCTATCAAAGGATTAAAGAACAGCTTTGGGAACAGAACAAAAAAATCCTGAACAGACACTTTCTACTTGGGGAATCTGGGCAGATTCCAGGAATTTCTGCAAAGGAAATAAATGGGATCACCTCCAGGGAATGCACATCAAACAGATGGGTCACACGGGGCTGCCGATCCCGTTCGTCCTCCAGCGAAGAGGTCAGCACGTGGAACAGCTCGTGGGCATCCTGGGAAATGGAGTCAGAACCAACAGGCATCAAAAAACCACTCCAGGAGGGCTGGAATTCCGCAGGAAATCAAGGAAAAATTACAGCTCA
>VWPU01016098.1:0-34856 GCA_013398955.1 Callaeas wilsoni
ACACCTGTCCAAACTGAGACAGACAGGTAGCTCAGGAAGCAGGTCATTTTTTTTATCCTAAGTAACAAGTAATAATTTCCACCATTTGAATCTAAAATAACACTACTTTAGGTCACAGAATCCAATAGAAATTAATCACTTCTACGCTCATTTTTAAAAAGTGGTACCTGAAACTGTACCTAGAACTGTACGTGGGAAACCAATCTGAGTTTGCACAGAAAATCTTTAAATAATTGTGCAAAGGCAGATCAAGGCACTCTTCGTGGCCGGTTAAGAATCATATTTTAAAAGCTGGTCATTATTTGCTTCGTCTTACAGTGCAATTTGGATATGACTGTATTGTTACCAACTCATGCTTTTGCACTGTGATAATAATTAACCACACAGGGCTGGCAAGTAGATGCAGGGGGAAAGAAAATTCTTACTTTTTGAATTGTGCTATATTTTGCAAAATCAAACCATTTTTATTTCCATATTGAAAGGAAGGAATCCCCCCAAAAAGTAAAATATAGGTCAGGAACACACTTTTGACAGTTGAAGAAAATATTTTCCTTCAGTTAAAAACATTTCTTCAGCATGAAGCCACAGAGTGAACCCTTCTCTGTTGCTTTTGGGAAAGAAAAACCATAATTGTGCTACAAATTATTATAATGGTAGAGCGTGTGCTGTAGTCCATGTCAAGGATTTACAGATATTGAGTAGTCCACGCTGAAGCTTTTGCAGCTGTAAATCTAACATACCCCTGGACTGAATTGAATTTACTGCATGCTTACAGCAGTCAGAGATGCTTAGGCTCGTTGAAAACACTGTGTCATTGTGCTAGACACCTTGCAAACACTGAAGAGGAGGAAGCATCTGCTTCTCAAAGATTAAAACCAAAATAAAAAGGAGTAATAAAGAGTGAAGGAGGAATATACGTACAATAATCACTAAGGGAATGACTGAAAGGGAGTACAAGAAATAGCCATGCTGACTGGGGAAGAAAGTGTCCATGGGGTTACAAGAAATTCCACACAAGTTTTCCCAAACAGCAAACAGTGATAGAGCACAAATGACTTGAGGTGAAGTAGCGCTTCTTAAGGGTGAAAAATGCCTTTGTTTTCTGGGACTGGAGGAAGTTAGAGAGGGGTGGAACAAGCTGGATCCTAACTTCTTCTGTCTGGACTAAATATTGCTGGAAAGTAGACAGAGCAAGACTGGTATATACATCTCATGCAGGCAAACTTTGATGGACTTTTTGCAGCTGGAGAGGATTGGTTGAGATTTTAGAGATCTGACACAGTTGCCTGAAAACAACAGCCAGAGGAGTATTTGTTTGGTTTTTTACCCTAACATTTTGTGTTCCTTTCTAGCTGTGTTATGAAATTACTGTAGAAATACTCCACCTAAAATGCTTAGTGACCAAGCCACAGTGTGCTTCTTCCTGATAGACTGGCTTCAGCGCAAAGAAGTTTTGTAAGTGGCATAGACCTCAGCTCCCAAGTGTAGTAGCAGCACAGACATCACTGTGGTGGCTTAAAACCAAAGACACTATCTAAAAACACCATGGTCAAAATGGCTTGTGTTGGTTGAAGTGCAACCAAGCAAGCACTGAATGGCCGCATCGTCCTCCTGCCATGCAAGAACAACACTGTGGCAGACCTCTGGCATCTGGGAGAAAAGGCAATGCAAAAGCAGAGGATGGAAGCAGAAGTGGGGTGCTGAAGCTGGAGGGCAGGGGCCTGACAGCAACTAGAAGACAAATGCAGCTGAGTGGCAGAAAGTCACCATATAGTTAAATTAATTTTATCACAGATTTTATAAGAATCAGCCTGAGAGAACTGCTACATGAGAATCAGTGTTTACAGTTTTCATATGGACACTTAAAATATATGCCTAATACACAACTTCTTCCATTCCATTACAATAATTTCCTTGGTTTTTGTATCCATGCATAGGAGCTGACTTTCTCCCTGTCCTATTGAATATGTAGATAATATTAGCCCAAAAGACTGTGACTGCTGGTCCTTTCCAGACTTTTTATCCTAGTGTTCACATTAACAGAAATTCTGGAGGGGCATAAGATACATATATTCCAAATACATCACCAAGTCTTGGACTGAAGAGTCCTAATCAGTGGGGAGCAAATACGCCTACTGACTGGACCTAGTTTACCTAGGCTTTGAGCTCCTCCTCTACTCAGACTTCATCCACTGCGAGGCAGGTGGGACCAAACCTGAGAGAACAGCCCAAGCCCAGCAGCTGTCCTTGCTCATCTGTGACATGGCCTTTCTCAAGGAAATAGCTGACTTGAAAAGTGGAAAGAAGAGATGGCTGGAAATAAAACACTTTTGTTGGTGAGACCAGTCTGCTGAGGCATCACCGTGGAAAATGCTTATGATGCAGATGTGGATCTACCTGCACGGGAGAACTGGGCACATAGTCATGGCCAACAGGGTCCACAGCAAGATATCCTGAGGAAAGGAGGCCTCTGATATGTCAAAGAGTACAGGAAGCCCATGTGCAAAAACAATATAGTGCACCACTGCTAATAAAAATGAGCACTGTGCATAAAATAAAGCCCAAAATAGCCTCAACTTATTTTTTTTTTCTGGGGGCAGTCACTCAGCACCACAATTAACATCAGGACATTCCCAAGTGTCTCCTCGCCACAGGGCTAGTTTGGGAAATATCAGGCTACCGAGGTTTAACCAGCTTTCTAGGTAAGATATTTGGGTATCATATGAAAGGTACTTGGACAGTTTGTGGCAAATACAATAACATACAGTTCTTGACAGAGTATTTCGCTTAGTGTGCCCTCCAGTTTCTGGATCTAGCAGGACTTAGGCTACTTTCAAGGGATAACAGGGACAGCAGATTCTGTGGAACAGGGAGCTGGAAGTGTTCTGCACAGTCTAGAGAGCAGTGGGTTTCTTTTTACTTTAAAGAGCTGTCCCTGCAATTGTTATTGTTGCGAGCAAGGTTTATTTCCTCAAGCAAAACAGGACTGAATGACACGCTTTTAAGTTTAAATCCGTTTATCAGTTTAAATAGATAAGCAATATCTTATGGGTAAATTCTGTAGGCATGATTTTCAAGATTACAACTCAGCAAGCCATACTTCATCATAGCATACGTTGAGTGCCATGCGTGTGTTAAACTGGAAAAACTGAAGTCTATAGTTTCAGGCTTCACTTAACTAGAGCCTGGCTGAATCAGGATAGGAGAAAAGCACCTCTTACCTAGATAGCAAAGCCTCTATCTTATTTATAAAAATGCCAATAATAGCAACTTTTTATTAAATTCATATGGTAATATTCCCCAAGATCTCCATGAGATACAGATAAAGAAGAGCATTCTCTTCTGCCTTTCAGACATATTTAAAAATTAGCAGATGCTGCCTGCTTATGTGCTTAATGAGTGTATTTTGTTTTACTTCCTGCTGTGAATAAAACCCTGCTAAGCACTCTCTGTTCATTGCATGTTAAGGCAGGGTATGTATATGCCTATCTATGTGTATATACTAATGGATACAATTTCTCAGCTTATTTTATTTAAAAAAAAAGAATTCTACAGTTTGTCAGTTTATATTTAACTTCTGACATCATGTATCATTGTACCTTGTTTTCCTCTGTTTCTTTCATTGTCCTTTTCTCCTTTTTCATCCTCTCACTGACCCTCTCAATGCATCTCTATGGCATATGCTCTCTTCCCACTTAATTTTTCTGGTTTTTCCTTTTTGCAATATTCAGTGCTGCGGAAGATTATGTGTGTTTCTCTGTGCCTGCAGTTTTCGGTTAGGAAACTCATAAATATATGAAATCTTTTCCTTCTTGTCCTTGCATAACACCATGTGGATCCTACAAACACTTGAGCCCCCTCCTGCTGTTCAGCCATGTGGGTCTCTTTTCTTTGTGACTGGTCACCGAGACCAAATAAAGGTGTGAGAACCACAAGCAGTTTCAGTCACAATCGTTGCTCAAATATTGACATAGGTGGTTGAATCAGACTACTCTGGAGGAGTACAGCATCCCAGTCTTGAGTAGTACAATAGGGGAGGCAAGGCAAGGCAATGCAAGGGAGTATAAGACGACACCTTTCAATGGCCAAATGTAGTTCTGGCTGGCTATTTTGAGCCAAAGAGTCCCATGTATTAGTCAGCGAAACAGCAGCTAAAGCAGTGCACTCAAGGTGGCACACACTTGCCAAACTTCTTCACAGAAATAAATATGCTGTAAATCCAGAGTTTCAACAATAAAGTCTCCATGTCCTGAAAAACATCTGAGTCCAGGAACAGGCTCCCCAGGAAAATGGTCAGAGCACCAAGCCTGACTCGAGTTCAAGAAGTCTTTGGACAATGCTCTTTGGCATATTGTGTCATTCTTGTAAATGTCCTGTGCCGGGACAGGAGTGGGACTTGATGATCCTGATAGGTCCCTCCAAACTCAGCATATTCTATGATTCTATGACCTTCCAACTTTCTCAAATAAGAAAAAGATCTATAATGGGGGGTTTGGAGGTCTTTGACAGACACTGAGTGGAATATCTGGGTAAGTGTGAAGGAAAATAAGTGCTCTGAGTCTTCATATGAGGAGTTGGAGGTTGAGAAAAGTTCTGTCCTTAAATTTAATTCACATTTGTCTTCACCCAGATCAAAAGTTGTACATATTAACTGTGTTACCCCATAGTTTGAGTTTTATCTTTTCATGAAAACTACACCTGAGCATATAATGTAATTTCTTTCCAATTCTTTAATGCTCCAATAATATTTCTTGGGTATTTTCAGCAGTTCTACTATCAGCTCAAATTTAAGAGACACCTCAGTTCAAGGACTCTTTCTTTTTGTCTTTAGAAAGGAGAGCACAGAGGTGTATGTAATTGTATACAAATCTCACCTTATTGTCCTTTAGGATCTCTGTTTCAACATGTATTTCCAAGTCCCTCTCACTCAGTTTTGCCCTTGTTTCAGAAGAGTTTTCCTACTAGAGTGCAGAGTTTTCTTCACTGGGAAAGAAAGCCTGTATTTCAAGCATTGGTAGGAAGCCTGTGGTGCTCAGGCTCATGGGCTATATGATCAGGTACTATAACGCTAATAATTTATTGCTAATAAATACTTTGAAAGTGACAAAACAAAAAAAAAGTGAAGAAAATAACAACCATCATTTAAGAAATTTGCTTTAGAAAAGGTTCCATAGGTAGTGTTTGCCATTAAAATGCTAGCACCAACTTTTAAACCAAATAATCACAGAATGACAGAATGACAGAATATGCTGAATAGGAAGGGACCCACAAGGATTATCAAAGTTCAACTCCTGGCCTTGCACAGGACCAGCCCAAGAGCCACACCATGTGCCTGACAGCACTGTCCAAATTCTCTTGAACTCTGTCAGGCTGGTGCTGTGACCATTGCACTGGGGAGCCTGTTCCAGTGCCCAAACACACTCTGGGAAAAGAACCTTTTCTTAACATCCACTCTAAAACTCCTCTGACGGAAATTCAGGCCATTCTCTCACGTCCTGTCACTGTCACCACAGAGCAGAGATCAGGGCCTGCCCCTCCTCTTCCTGAGGAAGCTGTAACAGCAATGAGGTCCGTCCTCAGTCTCCTCCAGGCTGAACAGACCAAGTGCCCTCAGCTGCTCCTCATACAGCAGAACTGCCCCCAGCACTCGAGGTGAGGCTGCCCCAGCTCAGAGCAGAGCGGGACAATCCCCTCCCTTGCCCAGCTGGCGATTCTGTGCCTGATGCACCCCAGGACAGGGTTGGCCCTCCTGGCTGCTGAGGCACTGTTGNGCTGAGGCACTCTCATGTTCAAGTTGCCAGGACCCTTAGATCCCTTTCCATGGCACTGCTTTCCAGCATCTCATTCCCCAGTCTGTCCGTTCATCCCAAGTGCAGAATCTGGCACTTTCTCTCGTTGAATTGTATATGGTTGGGGGTTGCCCAGACCCCTGATTTGTTGAGGTCTCTCTGCAGGGCCTCCCTGCCCTGAAGGGAGTCAGCAGCTCCTCCAGTTTTGTATCAGCTGTGAACTTGCTCAATGTCCCTTCCATTCCCGTGTCCAGGTCATTTACGAAGATGCTGAAGAGCATAGGGCCAAGGATGGAGCCCTGTGGAGCCCCACCAGTGACAGGTCTCTATGACCAGTCTGATGTCATCCCATTCACTGTAACCCTTTGTGCCTGTCCCTTGAGCCAGTTGCTCACCCACCACATGATGTATTTATTTGGGTGTTTTTCAGCACCCCCAGAATAATCTTCTCCATAATTTTAGCAGGCACTGAAGTGAGACTGACAGGCCTGTATTTTCCAGGGTCCCACTTCTTGCCTGTCTCAAGAATTGGGACAATGTCTGCCAGCTTTCAGTCATCTGGGATCCCTCTGGATTCCCAAGACTACCTAAAAATCATTGAGAGAGGTTTTGTGATGACATAAGCCAGCCTTTTGAGGATTCTCTGATGAATTCCATCAGGCCCCATAGGTTTGTAGGGATCCAGCTGGAGCAGGACATCCTGCACCATTTTGGGGTTGACTGGGAGTTGATCATTCTCACAGACATCATCCTCCAGCTCAGGGCACTGAGACCCCCATGGTCTGTCATCTGTGTGGAAGACAAAGGCAAAGAATGCATTAAACACCTCTGCCTTACTTTTGTCCCTACCTTTCATTGGTGGCTCAAGATCTATTTAGCCTACTCAACTTTTATTAAATGTTACTAAAACTCTTGTTGTAGGAAAAAAATGACAAATTTCACCACAAAATTGAAACCTCCAAAACCACATTAGCCTAGGGAAAACTAAACAACCTTCTGGCTAAACCAAAAGCCTTCTGGAGAGAGGGAAGATATTTCACTTTTTAGCTGGCAGCCATGGGAAGAGTTAATTTTTATCATTTTTCCAATGAACTTTAACAAGAAACAAAAATTCGACTTAAAACCTGAAGGCAGACATCGCTAACAGACATTCCTGTTTCCTGCCTCCAGCAGCTCCTGAAAACAAAGCAGATATTCATCCCCACCAGCAGCCACAATCCCTTGCTTCCCGTTGGTGCATCCCCAGCTGCCCAGCGCTGTACCTGGGCCTCCATCTGCTCTAGATGAGCCCTGGCCATGGGCATGGATGTACCAGCCCCCTCAACGGCCTCAATGGAAACAACCCAAAATGCCCCAAAATGGTGCTTGGCCCTCAGGATCCCCTGTGGGGTTAGCAGGGGCTCATGGAGAAAGGCTAGGTTCAGTGGAAATTTGAAAAAGGTCAAGGAGGAAGTCAAGAGTAGAAAGACACCTGAGTGTGAGTGAGAAGGTGAAACAAGTTGGGAATTGGCTGGTATGTGGAAGATGTTGATCCCATTTCTGCTTGTTCTGTGGGACTTAAACCACTCACATAACCTCCTCTTATCCACTGTGGGATGAGCTTTCCTTCCTCTCAGATGCTTGTATGCTCAGATTTCCAGGGGCACAGGTTGTATTTTTGCTGTGTGGTTCTGCCTGGTTACCTCCATAGCTCTCTCTTGCCACCCACCTCCATTTTTCTTCAATGTGTTTTGGCATTTCCTAAGGCCCTGCGTGCTGTGCTGTGCTGGGCCTGTCCCTTCTTGCCCATGTTTTGCATCTCAGCCCAACAAGACTGGAGTTATGGCGGGACCCCAAGCACCCAGCATGGCACAGCACACTGTAGTGTACGGGCTTGTAATTGTCTCTCTTGCCTGGCACAGTGGATCTGACAGCTCATATCAGGCTATGAATATCACTGTCAAAATAAGTCTGTGTTACCATTCTGTTACTATGTGTTACTAAACTATCACTACTACAACAATAATAATGCAATATCCCTAAAATTTGCAATACCTGCTGAATGGAGATTTCATGGGACTCCTGGCCTTGAAAGGAAGGAAAAACAAAGAAAGGCTTGGCATTCAAGCTGATTGGCTTGGAAAGGATTAGAAAGAGTCAAAGATGAACATGCTGTAATGATCAGCATGATGTGCTGCAGCAGAAAAGACTTGGTGTCTCCAGGGAGCTCAGAGCTTCTCAGTTTCCCCTGTTGTTCTGTGGCTTTCATTTGAGGGTTTTGGATATGCTGTGCATGATGAATTTTGAGATCATTAGGACAAAGTCCTGCATTATACATTGCTTGAGAAGGACTAGATTTTCTTCCCAAGGTGCTGTGTTGATAGCAGTACCTGTCACTACCAGAACAGTATCATTCTGGATCTTTTGGCTGGAGGGCTATAGATTTTTCATTTCCAGTCAAAGTAAATACCACATTTTATCTTTGTTCTCAGTAATAACAATTTCTTGAGCTAAGTCGGCTCCATTTTGACTAAACACAGACCTGTAAGGCGTTGTTCAGATTTGTATTCTTTCATGAATGATTTTGGCCAAGTTCACACTTGAGAACAAGTTGAGACTGAAATTCAGGTTTCATGGAAGTGACTGTTGTCACAGATGTAATCTCAAAGTAGTTATTGTCTCAAAACTTCAGGTTCTTCCAAATCCCTTCTGAAGTATTTAATCACCTGACCAAGACGTCAGATGGGGATTATTGCTCCGGATTTATTCTAAAGGCATGATCTTGGAATTCCACCTCGAACACCTTTAGTATCAAATAACCCTATTTTGGCATGATTATAAATCCCAGTTCCAGAGTGCAAAAACAACTCAGTGAAATGTCTGGAGTAAGTATTTCTAACGTGGGCAAGCAGCTGATTCTCCCTCCCTCTCCCATCTTGCAATTTCATTCTCATAAGTGTTTCCATTCTGGCAGAATTTTTCCCAGAAAAAATCAACCTCATAGCAGACACTCAACATTTCAACTTGAATTGTTTGGCAAAGTGATAAGCAACTGAAAGCAATAATTTTTAATGGGAAAAAGTGTTGCACAGCTGTCTCTGTATCACTCATTATTTTAATGTTTTTCTAGCTGTGGTATTGCCAAGGCATTTATTACTGGAGTATTTAGGACACTGGCTAAATGTGAATTACTTCTCCAGACTTACTGCAAAGATTTAGCAAAAAAAGAAAACCAAAAATATTCCTTTCCCTCATGCTTGATACACGCAGTTTTGGCATCCTAGGCAAGGCGCCTTGCTAAGATGGAGGCGGTGGAGAAGGCCTTTGAGGAACTCAGTAACTCTCAAGAATTTCACATGATCAACCTGAAATGGTTTTTTATTTTTCTTCTAAGTGTAGAAGTGTTTTCAGTGTTCTTCAACTTTTACACAGACTTTTTAAAAGAGTTGGATAATACTGTGTTTAATGGTGTTACAGTTACACATGCTAAGACTAGAATAATTGAGCCTCCTCCTTGTGACTGTAATCTGGATATCCTGGCTGTGTTCCTTCAGCTCATGCAGTGGTGATGGAATGCGTTACTCACAAACTAATCAGTGCATCTGAATTTATACATCATTATTAATGTCTTTGTTTCATGCCAAAGTACATTTGTTGTTTTTTAAAGCATGAACATGGGCAGTGCCTGGCCTAAGGAAAGGTTGACATGCGCAATAGATATGTTAGTTGGAACAAAACGACTTTAATGATCAATGGGAAAAATACTTGGAGGAGGAAAGCTTCACTGCCTGTCAGACATAATTAGACAAGAAACACAAGAAAAGCACGTATGGGTCAAGATTTTAGTGGGCTAGGACCACTCAAAGCTAGGTATCCAGTGGAGCTGGCTACACTTCTATCCACAGCAGATCAAGAGAGATGAATTCAGCACCTGTGATGCCTTAGGATTTTAACTTTTATATTTTCATATGTTTGTAATCCTACAATTCTTTAGTGTGTAACTCTGAGCTCCATATGGAGTGTTAGCTTTTCCCATTTTTGTCAGACACAACAATTCCTCTCTAGGCCTGAGAATCAAGGACACCTCACTATCTCAGGCCCTGAGAAATGTAAACAAAAGTGAGTTCGGCGGAAGCAAACTGAGAGAACGGGACTGCACTGCCTGAAGCTGTAATTGGACAATTAACCTCTGATATGCAAATGGACAAAACTTGTATCTGTCCAAAAAACGTGTGACTGTGTCCATCTTGGGTGTAGTCTCCGCGGGACGCCTGCTCTGCCCAAGGTGTGCCCTGTGAAGGCCTTTCAATAAATCCCTGCCCTTTATCCTTTCACTCTGCCTAGTCTCTGTTCCAAGTCAGCCTCTACAAGGCATCACCTGAGGCAAGACAGGTCTAGCAATAGGATGGGGTGGTGGCAGATCAGTCCCAAGTGGGAAGACTGAGTCTGTGGCCTCATAAAAAAAAACCTGGAGTGACAAGGCATGAGGAGGTTGAGTGGCAGCTGGGGTCATAAAAATATGCTCGAAAACTGCTGCATATTACATTCAAAGAGTAGTTTCAGGCATAAAATAATGCCAACAAAAGGATTCATGGGAAGATAGTAAGTATGGTTATATCGAAGCCAGAAGTTATATGGAGGTTTCTCACCCTGGTGGCAGAAGGCTCTAGGACAATCTTCTGATAGAAAGCAAGGAAGGATGGCTTCAGGGTTGTGGGATGGAGTCTGTCCAGGTTACAAGGGAATTGATGTGGTGTAGACTGCAGGAAGGAGGAGCCAGCATCGATGTAATCCTACCTTGTGGAAATGGATAAACTGTCAAACCATATTCTCTCAAAAGACAAGTGTTACAAAACATGTTACATTTATTTCATGTACTATATGGGACACAGGGGATGCATTACACCCAAATTCCTCCTAATGACAATTTCCTACCTCTGTGCAAAAGATACAACTCAGTAGTTCATTTCTAAGTTCCAAGTAAGTTTCTTACAATATTTTTCTCTCCAAGACCATTTTTTATGAACCCTGATTGCCATTGTCTCAGTCTTCCTGAACCAAAAGTCTGGTGCCAAGTTGCTGAAACTGAGTAAAGTGAGCCAAGGGGATCCCTTGAAGAAGAACTTGCCCTATCCACACCAGGCCTGTTCTCCACACTGGTGCATAGTGAGACTCAGGAATTAAATCAATAGCTTCTTATTTCCCTTTTACTTTTTTGCCTTTCTTGGAAGAATCTAACTTTTCACAGGACATTTGATTTCAGATGTTTCTTTCTTGCAAGATTTAGGGAAAATTGTGTACCTCGCCTTCCCCCATATTAATCAGAGATAGTAACATTCTCTCCTTCCATTAATTTGGAACAATATCTGTTTTCAGGTATTTCTCTTAAAGTTTCATCTGCTGTAGTTAAATGTTTCTGTTAGTGTCCTTGGAGATCAAATAAATTGGCTGCACTTACAGCACATATTTTCTGCCTTGTTAGTGGCAAAACGGTATGACATCAGCAGAATGCGCCATGCTGGAAGCTGTCCAGTCTTCTGAGAAACCTCCTCACAGTTATCACAATGTGCAGTCAGCATTCAAGAACAAAAAGTAAGGAAAGCTGAATTCAAAGCGACCCCAGTATTGTGGCTAGAGAATATATATAAATATTTCTTGTTTCATATACTGTCCTTGCTTTTACAAAGACATTAACCCTTTAAAACAACTGGCCAAATTAAATGTTCAAGTGTTTTTTTTTTTTTTTAATTACTGCTTTTTGCCAGTGAAGCTGGATCTAGGTCTCGTTCTCTATCACTGAGTAAGTTCTGAGGGCTGGATCCCTTTGTTTTAGCTAGCATAGGGCACAGCAAGGCATTACTGACTCTCCCCTTCTGTCTCTCACGCACACTCACACTTTGTCTCTCCCCCTCCCTCTCTCTTCTCTCCCCACGTATATGTGTGCATGCATATGTATGCACACAAGTATGCATATACATATGCATATGGATAATTTGTTGTCAGCTTTTTAAGTAATTTGAACACTACAGAGCAAATCACAGTCACAATTTTTAAACACATTTTTGAAAGGAGAAAGTAATGTCAGGCCTATTGAGTGACCTGTGCTACCACAATGACAGCCCAGGTTAATCAACCATGTCCCATTGAAGTGAAACCAGACCAACAGCAGGAGGACTTCTTGAAATAGATGCAGCCTTATACTGCCAGACATTTTATATTTTTGAAAAATTTATGTTTGATGATTTCAGCTTAAGTTGCAAGCATAGTGCTCATTTTTCCAGGTCTATCAATGGAATGATGAATGTCATTGATTCAGCATGTGGTGGCAGTAAATGGAATTTGGGCTGTGGGTCTTGGGGTTCATCAAAGCTGTTTGTTTGGTGTTGTTTCTTTTAATGTGAAAAAGACACAATATCACACTTAAAATAGGTACAATTAGAAAGAAACTCAAATAAATAAACAGTGGTTCCCACTGGGATAAACAAAGAAACTCTTGCCTTAAGAAATAATCATCATCTGTTCCCATACAGCTCATCATTGACACATGTCCACAGACACATATGCCAGTTCTCATTTGCACCTCCCTTCCTCAGTCGTGCTAATACATGTCCGTGGAAAGACTGCTCCAGTGCTCCGTGCCCCTGGGAATGAGAGGCAGCGTGGGAGAGGAGCCACTTGGTGAATGTGACCTTAGTCACAAGGCTGTGGAGCATCTCTCAGCTGAATCATTCCTGCCTTTTCAAAAATATTGGGCAATGCTTTGGGACTCAGTGACCGGCACGGACAGTGTTTGAACTGTTCTGCTTCTGTGTGTGGGAGGGAGGAAGGCACAAGTTTTACAAAGGACAAGTCCATTAAAAAAACAACAAAGCAAAGCAAAACCAACAACCTATCATTTTACTGCAAAATATGCTGGAGGATTTCAGGACCTTGGTTGCTGAAGGCCCTCAAATTCTTCTCCAGACATAAATATGTGAACAAATTAAGCTCTTTGTGGTTTTGGCTGATCCCAGCCATGTTTAGTCTTAATCTATCTCAATCATGAGCTACCTTTTAGAAATAACATTCTGTGGTTCCAAAACATCTTTAGCTAATCCTTGCTTAGTTTGGAAAGGAATTATATTTGGAAGGATGCACATGTCCATGTGGCTTTGAGGGATACTCCCTTTTTGGTTCTCATCCACCATAAATTTTCTTGAAAAATAATATATAATGTTCTCGCATCATGCTACTGAACACTGGATTCTAAACAATATGCTTTTTTTCCAGGGGAACCTAAAGCTTGTAGTAGAAAAAAAAAGTTCTTGAAAATATGCCAAATTGATACATGAATGTGCTTGGATCTTCTCCATATTCGAAGTCTGAGGCATCAGTGCTACTTACCACACAAGAAGCTAAGGAAGAAGAAACTAAAATTTTATAATATTTCAAAGATCACAACCACAAATGTGTCTGGAAAACGCCTGACATTTCTCATGGAGATGTAATGCTCTCTGAAGAACAAGAACTTGGCTTTAATTACTGAATGTAAGGAAAACAGTTTCTGAGATTAGTTTCTAATCCATGGGTAATTGAAAAAAAGGCTTTTAAATGGTTCATTTCAGGACATCTTTTGCACTCTTGTCTCAAGTGAAATATTAATTTTCATTTCTCATTCTCCTCTCAAATTAGAGCAGTCTGAGAGACTGCAAGTCTTGAGAAATCTGGTATCAAATTCTCTTTTTATGCTTCCTAATCAAACATTTATTGCTTTCCACTTCACCTTTTACGTACTGTGTTGAAATTTTTAATCAATGACACTATTCCATGTCATAAAATAAAATGTATTTTAAAGCACATTTCCCTAAAAAAGAACTTTTCTCTTCTGCAGAAAATGTATACATTGCTTAAGTCTCTCTCAAATTCTTAAAATAGGCTTGCATGACATGAAAACTGGGGGTCGATTTTTTCTAATGCTTAAAGCTGCAACACTGTCATCCTAATATTTTGTGGATAGTCTTCATTTATGTTATAGCTAACAATGTGTATGTCCCTCTCAACTAAGTACTTCTCAGTAAGGGCCCTGTGGTCAGTGTACTAAACATAAAAGTTCTTAAACCACACTGTCACTTTTACAGTGTTTGGATTTTGTGGTAAAAACTTTATCACCGGATATTTGCAACCAGTTTTCGGTTTGTACCTTCAGATTGCATTTGCTTTGAGAGCACGTCAGGTTGATCATGCAGATATGTGCTAACACGCCTAGCATGCACACATCTGAGGCCACAAAAAACAGCACATAAATTTGTGGACGAGCAAAATGAAGAGTGCAGTTGTAGAAGTCAGGTCAAAACCACCTACAAAACAGTTAGGAAAAATTCAGGCATAGCATTCAAAGAGCACAAAACCAAGGCTATGCAGTGCTGTCTGTGCAATTTGAAACAATTCGGTATTAAATTCCAGAATACAAGCAATTGCACAAAGCATAAAAACCTTAGGGGAAAAAAAAGTAAAATAATTTTCAAATTAGTTCTGGTTTGTGAATCAATTTCCAACTCTCTTGTTTCCACTGAACAACTGGAACTGGAAAGCAATAAAACTGAGGCTCTGCTATCATGAGGGATTTTGCAATGTCTCTGTTAGCTTTGGATAACTGGTGGGGGGAGAGAGGGAAGAATGACACCAGCAATTTCCAAAGTAATTTGCCATTTCTTATATTATTCAAGCCAAGTTAGTGGAATCATCCCCAAGAATGGTGTTACACAAGGTGCATTCCAGATACTTCGGGTCAGTTCCTCAGAGAAATGTGATTTATGCAGCCAGCCATTGCATATGATGTCACAAAGACTTGCTGTCTCCACTCACAGCACCCAGTAGAGAGTCACATCCACAGCACTGCAAATAGCTGCAGCAAGGAGTACAACCCTACCAGCTACGGGTAGCTGAAGAATGCCTCAGTAAACAAGCACTATGATCTATTGATTTAATTAAATATCCATAAATACCCGTATTTCTGTGTGTATGTAGAATTTTTTTATCCTTTTTTAAAAACTGATTTTCTTTAATGAACTAAAATGAGCCTTTGTGGCTTCTAGGTGAGCCAGACTTGAATACATATGCTGGTGTTGCTGTTGTGCCCATCTGAACTAAATTCTTATTTAAACAACCTGCAGTGAAAGTCCAGAATTGGGGGTACTTTCTGTTTTGGCATCTTCTTTATCCCAGTGAATGGGATTTCCCAGGTGTCAGGCTGCTACCCACACATAAGATGACAGCTGAGTTTTTGTCCAAAGAGTGCATATATATTTGGTGTTTTCAGTTTTTACAGTGTATGGGAAGTTACTGTGCAGCCACCAGATAGGTCAGATTTAGGAGAGGATTTTCATCCTCAAAACGTACATTCCTTGGCTGTAAAGGACACTTCCGCAATGATTCAGAAGGACACAGAGACCTTTTGTTTACCAAAGGCTGGCAAATCATTTCATCTCAACCAACAGCCTCCTTAGTGACAACATCCTGACTACTTCTAGCAACCAAATGGTTTTTCACAGCAGGGTTCAGGCAGTAATTTTCTCTAAGGAACCTGCTTGTATTTTGCCTTGTTAGACACCATTCTTCTCTGAGTTTAAACTGCCACATGCAGGAAGGGACATAGAAAATATTTGCAGCTGGGACACAGCTGCAGTAAGATAAGATGCCATATTTTAATTATGTTCAATTTAATCAGCTGCTTAAAGGCCAGGTGAAAGCACATGGGTAGCATGAGTGGATCGCACCCAGGGAGAAAATGTGTGAGAGAAGACTAAAGTCTGATACATTATGTCCTTAGCATTGCACTCAAAAATCCTGATTTTGCTGCTTTTAACACTTACAGCAAACCCTGTAGAAACATGATTCAAACCTTTAGCACCATAGGGTCAAAAGATGTGCATGTAGAGGAAGACACAGAAGTAGAAAATCAGGCTGTGCTGAACCACGACTTGGAGATCGGTAAGTACTGTTTGTCTCCATTTTACATGTTGGTGGACAAGTTCCTGTCCCTGGTGCAAGCCCCTACCCTTAAATCTCATTATGTTAGGTTTTACGGGTTTTGCAGCTCAGCTCATTCTGTGGCACATGTCATGTAATGGAATCAGTTTCTCAAGGGGGATGATTTTGTTCTGAGCAAGGTGTGACATTACCAGGGCTACCCATTGCCTTCCTGAAGACTGCTTTGCTTTGAGGTCCATTTCTGATCACTGCCCTCCCTCCAGTGTGCTGTTATGTGTCAAGTAGCTGTTACTGCCGAGGTCTTAATGTTTGTTGTCTTTGCATTGGAATTGTCCTGGAGGGAAGGAAAAGGGTGATTTGAAAAATGCAAATAGTGAAAAATAAGAAAACTCTTCCAGAATTTTTAAAAAAATATTATTATCAAAGCACAAAAGCATGGAGCAGTGCAGGTTAGGTACTAGACAATGTTCCTTGAGATATACATACAGTGCTGTAGCACGTGATTCTATTTTCTGCCAACTTAGTCTGAAATTTGAAAGTAAGTGGCCAAGCTGATATTTTCAGTTGAACCTGTTGAGTTAAACTGAGCCAGTTGAACCACTAAGGTCACTGCATTACTCATCCTGCTGCTGTTTTCACCAAACACCAAGAAACTAGAGCTGCTTAGGTGTCCAGATGGTCTACTGTAGGGCCATGGAAATTTATTGGCATTTCTTGAGTGGATTGTTCCAAAGGTCTCCACACAACCTTCTCCTTGTAGGTTGAAGAGCCCAAATTTGAGAGAGAGGTCAGTCATGGAGAGACTGTCTCATGCTGACATCTGAGCTCAAGCACTGGTAAGCTGGCACCAGCCCTGCTCTCCAGCCACCCAAACTCCTCCAAGCATAGAAGCAAGGGCCAACACCAGCTCTCAGAAGTGCCTGTACAGCTGCAAAGAAAGAAGCAACTCTCTTGAGGATGGACAGAAGCTGGAGGAGGAAGCATAGCAACCTCGAGAAGGTAACCAAGAACACAGAAATGCTAATACGGCAGCAACAAGGCCAGCAAGGCATGGTAGAGAGGCAGGGCCCGGGGCACAGCAGGGACACTGGAGGTGCCAGGCCATGAAATGACAGGAGCAGCTGATCTCTCTGTGTCCTGACCTATTTATGTGCACCTGTTTTCCATCTGGGTGGCAGTTTTTTGGTGACAACAGGGCCGGTCACAGGACTGGTGGAGTGGTGGCTGGTCTGGGTCAGAAAGAAAAGGAAGAAACTGCTGAGTGTGACATTGCTCTTCTCCACTCTTATTAGCTGGATTATTATCCATGATCTCTGTGCATCTTTAAATAGTGGAATGGGCTAGCTCAGGGAGGGGGTTGCAAGTGATAGGAATTTGTGAGGATTGGTAGGTGGCAAGGTTTAAAATATTTTTAATTTATATAATATCAGGAATCACAAGGTAGAGCTACGCCCATCGTTTCCTACACAAAATTGTCTTGTTACTTTTAGGTTATTAAGAGCAAACCCAGTCTCCATACACCCACAAGTATCTGTGCTTAGCTAGCCAACACTTAGCTACTTATGGAGCACCCTGAAGTGCACAGATGCTACACGATCCACAGTGTGCATACGCACTATATTGTACGCCCTACAGATGCATGAGGTCATAATAACACCACATTTGTGCAGGGTGTACACAGTGTGCATGTAACTGAACACCGAGCTCCGAACAGTACTGCTGAGCACAAAGAGCCTTTGGGGATTGCACCTGTTTGTACCAGGATATAAATGTTTTCTTTCCCAGGTTAGAGTCTATCCACAGATTCCCGCTGAGAATTTGCTCATGATTTTATATTCTGACTGTAAAATTGTCATTCTTTTAACATGCACTAGGAAAAAAAAGAAGTCAAAAGGATACTGCAGAAAAGAATCTAGGCTTGGAAAATACCTTAGCAATAGAACAGTTCCAACTCTCCCACTGAGGCACGTCTTTCCTACTTATTCATGTAACCTTTCTCCTACCTAGAGCAGTTTTAAATGAAAACAAAACTATTGCATTAGAAAGTTATGCACCCTATGGTTGTGGATAATAATTTCTTTTTCTTTGGAAGTCTGGTTACAAAATAGCTCCATTAAGGAAGGTGTCTGGAAGCAAGTACCATAGAGCATACCCTACGTTCTTGAAGTAATATGTGTTAAGATTTTTAGGTGATTGTAACCATGCTGAGATGAGCTTTTAAGAAAAATATTTGAGGCCTGCCTCACAGGGGACCCATTCTATCCCTATGTTACCATACTATATTCCTGATCAGATCTTTTAGCGCAACCCAGGACACCAGCCTTGGAGAGGAAGCAGTTGCTTTTTGTCCATGGGTACAGTATCATGTGACTCTTACATTATCATCAAGGCATAAAAATAAACTTTTATTAATAGATAGCTTAGCTCATTGGGAATTTCATATACCTAGCAATCACTTATCCTTTTGCAAAGTTTCTGCACCCTGGGATGAAATGACCACCAAGTCCTTCTGGCTGTGTTCTATATGTCTGTGTCTTGCTCTGAATTTACAGTCCAGGCTGGAGGAATGGCAGCCCTGTGCTCGTGGTGATGTCCCAGACACAGAAGGGTTGGTGTCCAGTAGGACCACTTTAACACCCATGTAACTTTCCCAGTTCCACAGACAGCAACAGCAGACCAACCCATCAATACAGACTTCGTATGTAAAGCCCAGAAATTATGTTCTCCACCTCCAGAAGTTAATGTCATCTGATTCGCAATACTTAATGACACAAAAGGGTGAAGATATAACTGGCAGAGCCAAATACAAGTGCTTTCCTCTTTGTAATGCCAGCTTCCCTGTCTGGTCCTTCTCATGCTCTCCACCCAACCCAGCCTAAATTCAAGATAGGTGTATGTAGAGAGTCAATTCACTTTCTTGTGCAGCATCTAGCAAGTAATTTCTGTGTAGTGTTATTACTGGACAAATATTCATGCTGGCAAGCAGTAATGACTTCTGCCTCCCTAAGGAAGTATTTAGCCAATAAAAGATAGTGGGTGCACATTGTGCCTTCTCCCATCTCGGTATTCATAGAAGCTCTGCAGAGCTAAAACCACAGAAATTTTGGGGCATGGAATTTAGTCTTTTGGCAAAAAAAGTCTTTCTTTCAAAAACATGCTATTTTCCCTAAATTTTTATTTTTCCTACCCCATCCCAGGAACCCTGTGTACTTCCCATTGAGTGGTAATGGGCCTTTTTGCTTTCTCTGCAAAGATTACATTGTTTGATTCAGGGCTTTTTTTTTTTCTCTGAGGCTGGTGTGATACATGAAATTCAGTCTAGACAAGCCACATTTGAATTAGAGCAAGTCCATGTGTATATGAAGGCTTTCCCATATATCTGGGCCCCTTCATGCAGACTCTAGTCATGTACATACTCCTATGGAATACTGTCAGACTGACATTCCCACAGTACCTACCAAACTCTTCACAAAGTGGAATCATTGGGCTTTTAACTTTATTAGAACCTCTTACAGAATGCTCTTGATCAGCAGAGAAAGCAGCTGAATTTAAGGCAATTCAGTATGCCAGTATGATGCCCAGTATCTTGCAGGCAACAGCACCTTGTTATAGGTTTGGGATCTCTGGCAGCTGGTAGGAGAGACAGGGAAAGCCAAGTGGCACAACAAGAACCAAATTAAATGAAGGGAAACGATGATGAGCAGTTTTGCTGAAAGTTTTAATGTTGCTGGGAAGCTGTCTTCTTGTATTATAGCACAGAGCTATACACTACAAATACCAGAAAATTCTACTTGGCAGAACACACAGTTTTGTTTATTCATGGATTTTTTTTTTTTTTAATACATCATAGTTGATGGTACTGTATCAAATTAAAAGGCTCACCTTATTGTAAAAAATATCTTCCTTTTATGTAGTACAAATCTACCCTGCATCAGTTTAAAACCATCACCCCTTGTCAAATTGCTCCAGGCCCTGCTAAAAAGCCTGTCCCTGTCTTTCTCATAAAACCCCTTCCAGTACTGAAAGGCCACAAGCAGGTCTCCCTGGAGCCTTCACTCTTCCAGGCTGAACAACTGTAACTCTTGCAGCCTCTCCTCATAGCAATGCCAATAGTGTTTATTATAAAAGTTGTCTTTTCAGAAGTCAGTGCCTGGAAACAGGCACCCAACAAAATGCACCTGAAAATATATGAAAACCTATTAAAAATGGAGCAGGAGGAGAGGGAGGGTTGCACCTATCATACCTTTAAAGTTATATGCCAGTAAATGCAAAGTAATACTAAATAGATAATCAACACATTTAGGCAGACTTTCCAAAGGCTTCCTCGCACTGCTGTATCCTTCAGCTAACAAGGCTGCAGAAGCAGCACAGGGACAGACCTACAGGTAGACATCTTGTTTCTCTGATGATCCAGTGAAGAACGCTGTGCTATCAGTGCTGTGGGTTTACTAATTTGTGATTTATCATCTGTGAAATGACTGTAGAAATAAAAAAAGTGTGTAAAAAAGGCCAAGTGGCAGTAACGGGAGATTTTAACTACCAGCAATCAACTGCTACATTAGGAGGAGGAAATAAACTGGAGACTGTTGATCTCCCAATTTTTGACTTAATACAGAATATGAATTAAGTGTAACAGGTTGGAATAAAACCCAGATTGCAGACAAGGGAGAAGGAGTTTTAGGACTAGTCAGGTGGTTGGGAAGATGAGGAAGACATTTTCCCACATCTAATTTCTTTGACATTCTGCGGTAAAAAAGCAAAGGGACAGCACAGTTACCTAACATAAAAAGAGTTAAAAAATACACAAATGAGGGAATTTTACCCCATCCACAGCCAGAAAAGGGTCATCATTGCCGTTTGCTAAAAGAACAAATTCTTTCTTCCTCACACTTTGAATGCAATGTATCTGTTGGGTTGTCCTTTCTTACAATCTGTGTCTCTCACGCTCTTACGCAATTTTTGATGATCCAGATTTCAACATTATGTGTTATGGAGCAAGAAGACACGGCATGAAAATGCCCCATTGGATGATTTCTTACATAGGTGCGGCACTATATATCCATAATAAATAAAATTGAATGGGATCAAAGTCAGACATGTTAACTACAGCATGGCTACCTAAATGAGAATAAATGCGGGGAGGGTTGTCCAATTGTTGGAGATGGCATTGAACTCTTCAAGAACTACGGACTGATTTTGCCACAGTCCTACTTTTGAACTTAAATATATGTGTTAAGTCATTGGAGAGGTGTTCCATATGTCTAATCATTTCTGTGGCACTCCTCTGGATCCTCTCCAACATCTCCATGTCTTTTCTGTATTCTGGGCCCCAGAGCTGGATGCAGCACTCCAGGTGGGTCTTATGAGAGGCAGAGTACAGTGGCAGAACCACCTTCCTTGACCTGCTGCTCACACATCTTTTGATGCAGCCCAGTATGCTGTTGGCTTACATTGGTGGGTCATGCACACTTTTTGTTCACCAGTATACCCAAGTTCTTCTCTGCAGGGCTGCTCTCAATCCCTTCATCCCTCAGTCTGTATTGAGGCTGGGCAATGCCTTGACCAAGCAGAAAATTGAATTTGACCTTGTTGAACTTCATGAGGTTCACACAGGCCCACTCCACACGTCTGACAGTGTCCCTTTGGACGGTATCTCTCCCTACAGTAAATCGAGTGTACCACTCAGTTTGGTGTCATCCACAGGCTTGCTGAAGGCACCTTCAGCAAGGTGTCTGATCCCACTATCTATGTTACTGATGTAAACATTAAGTGGTATTGAGCTCTGTACAGACCCTTCAGGGACACCACGTATTTCCATTTGGACATCAAGCCATTGTCTGTAACTCTTTTGACACAGTCATCCAGACAGCTCCTCATCCATCAGTAATCCACTTGTCGAACTCATATGTCTCCATTAAAGCAGCAAAAATGTTGGCAGGGGGACTGTATCAAAGGGTTTACAGAAGTCTAGATGGATGACATCTTCATCAAGAGTCTGGTATGAAGTAGAGGGCACAGGACTGACATGGAACCATAAATGGCTTGGGTTGGAAGAGACCTTACAGTTGGAAAGGATCATCTAGTTTCAAATCTCCCCTGCTATGTGCAGAGACACTTTTCACTGGACCAGGTTGCTCAAGCCCCATCCAGCCTGTCCTTGAACGCTTCCAGGAATGGGTCATCCACAACTTCTCTGGGCAACCTGTTCCAGTATTCACCATCCTCACAGTTAAAAATTTCTTCCTAATGTTTAAACTAAACCTACTCTCTTTAGTCTGAAGCCATTTCCCCTTGTCCTGTCACTACAGGCTCTTGTAAAAAGTCTCTCTCCATCCTTCTTGTAGGCTCCCTTCAGGTACAGGAAGATGAAAGTTAGGCCACCCATCTCTTCCAGGCTTCTCTTTCCAGGCTGGACAATCCCCATTCTCTTAGTCTTTCCTTGTAGAAGTGCTCCATCCCTCTAATCATATTGGTGATCCTTCTCTGGACTCACTCCAACAGATCCATGTAGTTCCTGTGCTGAGACCCCAGACCTGGATGCAGTGTTCCAGGTGGGGTCTCACCAGAGCAGAGCAGAGGGGCAGAATCCCCTCCCTGGCCGTGCTGCCCACCCTGCTTTGAAAGCAGCCCAGGACACGTTTGGCTTTCTGGGCTGCAAGTGCTCATTCATCCCCCAGCCTGTGTTGGTACTGGAAGTTGCCTCGACCCAGATGCGGCACCTTAGATTTGGTCTTGTCAAACCTCATAAGATTCCCATGGGTTCTTGAGCTTGTCCAGATCCCTCTGGATGCCATCCTGTCCCTCAGGTGTGTCAACAGCACAACTCAGCTTGGTGTCACCTGCAAATTTGCTGCAGGTGCACTTTATCCTTATGTCTATGTCATTAATGAAGAAAGTAAATAACACAGGTCCTAATACAGACCCCTGGGAGACCCCACTTGGCACTGATGTCCATTGGGACTCAGCTGTTGACCTCTACTGTCTGGATGTGACCATTCAACCACTTTCCTATCCACCAAACAGCCCACTAGTGGAATCCATCTCTCTCTAATTTAGTGAGAAGAATGTTGTTGGGAACCATGTCAAAGGTTTTACAGAAGTCCAGGTAAATTACATGTGTAACACTTCCCTTGTCCATTGTTGCAGTCCCTCGGTCATGGAAGGCTGCTACATTGGTCAGGCAGGACTAGCCCTCAGTGAAGCTGTAACGGTTTTTTCAAATCATCTCCTGTCTTCCATGGCAAAAGGTCCCATGGAGTCTGTGTTGTGTAGGCAAGTGTATAGGCTGAGGTATCTGATTGCTTCAACTATAAATTTCTTAGCCCAGAAACAGTGGCTGCAGACACTAGTGCTGCAGACATGAATTCTGGATAATACTTCTTAAAATATACTGCAGTCTATGGGAAAGAAGGAAGGAAATCAGCTGGCTGAGGTGCAGAATCTTGAGACACGGCTTTGTTGGAATAAGTGTATGTGCAACAGTTAAGACAAGACTTGCTCTTGTCAAGGCAGTCAGTATAGCTTTTTGTTTTCTCAGGACTGATTAAATGAAAAAAGGATTGGCATCAGAAAACTCTCTTTGTCAGGAGCCAGTGCTCCTCAGTTAGTAAAGAACTTCCACATAGGCTTGTTTTTATGGAAAATGTACATGGTCCTGAGTCCAGACCGTGGTGTACAGTATCCAAAGACCATTTGAGAGGAAGGCTTTGAGAAGTAACTGTTTTTCATGTGCTGAACTACAGAACACATGGGTAATCTGTCCTTCATGGGAGTATATGGATGAGGGCAACAAGTCTGTCATTAGCACATTTGCAGATGACACCAAGCTGGGCATGAATGTCAATCTGCTGGAGGGCAGGAGGGCTCTGCAAAGGGGCTTGGACAGGCTGGATAGATGGACTAAATGCAATGATATGAGGTTCAACAAGATGAAGTGTTGGGTCCTGTGCTTTGGCCACAAAACCCTTTGCAGGATTACAGGTTGGGGTCAGAGTGGCTGGACAGAGGCCAGGCAGAAAGGGACCTGGGGGTACTGCTTGACAGTGGGCTGAACATGAGCCAGCATGTGTCCAGGGGGCCAAGAAGGCCAGTGGCATCCTGGTCTGTATTAGGAATAGTGTGGCCAGCAGGAGCAGGGAAGTGATTCTTCCTGTGAACTCAGCACTGGTGAGGACATATGTTGACTGCTGTGCCCAGTTCTGCACCCCTCAGTTTAGGAAGGATGTTGAGATGCTGGAGCATGGTCAGAGAAGGGCAGCAAGGCTGACGAAATCCTACAAGGAGCAGCTGAGGGAGCTGCGATGGTTTAGCCTGGAGAGGAAGAGGCTCAGGGAAGACCTTACTGTTCTCCACAACGGCCTGAAAGGACGATACAGCCAGATGAGGCTCGGTCTCTTCTCCCAGGCAACCAGGCAGAGTCTTAAGCTGCACCAGGAGAGGTTTAGGTTGGACGTTAGGAAGAAGCTCTTCACAGAAAGGGTGAACGGGCATTGGAATGGGCTGCCCAGGGAGATCATGGAGTTACTGTCCCTGGAGGTGCCTGAGAAAGACTGGATGTGGCACTCAGTGCCATGGTCTAGGTGACAAGGTGGTGTTGGGTCATAGGTTGGAATTGATCTCAGAGGTCTTTTCCAGCATGGTTGATTCTGTGATATCTTACTGTGCTGACCTTTACCACCCCAATACTGCAAGACATAGTCTGTGATTTGGCCCGAGAGCTTGCTTCTTGATCCCAAATGAACAATTAATAAGCTGAAGATAAAGCAAATCACAGACTCTATTTTTCCATTCATTCTCTTTTCCGTGCTGTGCTTTAGTGGCTGGATTTCATTCCTATGACCTGAACCAAAGCATCTTTTGCAGCCTCGGAATCATCAAGTCTGCTCTTTGTGCTTCGCTTCTGTTGTTCCTGTCTAGTAAGGGATTTTCCATTATGCTCTGTGTTGTTGGTGATTCTTTTAGTAAGTTCTTAAAAAACAGCCAAACCTGGGAGTACTTGATTTTAGCACTGATAAACAACCTTAAGTCTGGCTTCACAAGTATTACCTTTTTGAGCTGATTCACTCTGTGTTCATACCAAAGAAACTGAATGCATTTTCTTACATGGGTTAAATCTGCACTAGCACTGTTAGCAGATATTAGACATCAGTGTTAATCATGTAGAATGTAATCCAAAAACTCTGTATAGCCCCTGTGGATGACACGTTGTACAGGGCTATATTTTATGGCTTCTCCCTGGGGAGCTCTCAGGTTAGGCAAAAAAAACCTGCTGTTGCTTGATGTTTAATAGCTTGGATATTATTGTGGAGCCTGTAAAACCTCAACCTTGCCATTACGCGTGTTCTTCAGCAACTGTACAATCAGCACGTTATAGCTGCAAAATGTTTCCTCAGTCAAGGGAGTTGTAATCTAAAATAAATATTTAGAAGAAATATTATGAACAGCTTTTGTCTACAGATGTTCACTTGTGTCATTGCAGCACTAAAATTATTTTAAGTGGAGTTTTTTTGGCTGACTAACTATAGCTATACAAATGAAAAAGCAAAAATACTTATTTTTGATAGATACATTCACTTTAATAATTTGAAAACTGCTCATTCTTATTTAAATCAGAGCTGTAGCATGTCAGCAAAAGAAAAGTATTTCAGTGTTCTGTTTGCCTCTTGTGGTGGTACAGTTAATTACTGTGGGTGGAGTACTTCTGATCCTTTTGCCATTATTGGTTATCACGACTTTGATCACAGGTTAACGTCCAGGAAATTATAAGAAAAAAAAATCAGCAGTACATTTAACTGTAATTTCTTCACATTATTATTTTCTGACAGTTTCCACTGAAAATAGAAAAATATAATAATACTGCTGTATAAGTAGATCTTCATGTGTCCTTCATCATAGTACCAGCATCACATTTAACGCAGAGAAAATGAAGGTTAGGAGAGAACTCTTGGCCCAAATAAAGTCATTGAGAGCTTTGCCATGGCCTTTAGAGGACCAGCTTGTTACTACATGTATTCAACCTGAGTCAGTATAACCAATTCTTATTTATGGACTTTATTTTGAGCACATTTTTTCTTTAGTGGTTAGAGTGTGTTGAAAATACTGACCTTCTGAGCTAAAGGAAAATGAAATAAGAAAAAAAAAAAGTAAAATGATTTGTGTGCATGATAAAAGTGTTTTGCTGCAATAACACAGCATGTGGTCAAGAATTACACAGGTTGCATTTGCCACTTTATATCTCCTGCCAGATGAATACAATTCAGGGCCTGTTACCCCCGCCTGCAGTACTGTTTCATAGTTATGAAGTCATGACAGCTGTGATTGCCGGTGTAGAGAATAAAGTCTGTGGAAAAAGTCTGGATAGCTTCCCACTGTACACAGGCCAAAAATAAGTTAGCTGGAATTGAAACAGAAGAGGAGAAAAATTGCAGGGGGAGAAAAGCAAGGGAAGCAAATGGTTTTTCATATTGGGACACAAGCTGAAGCAAATAGACTCTGGGACAGATCCTGACTTCACTCCCATCTCTGCAGGGTGCTGGAACCGATAAAAAGTCTGAGGTGTAATCAAGAACCCATTTTGGCCAAGTGTACTCTACCTCATGGAAATTGGTACTTCCCATTTCCTGCCTCCCTGGAGATTCACGAGTCATTTGAATTAATTTCATTCCCAGTTTAACAATAACTGTGCAAACACACCACCTCAGTTCTTGCACCTGAGGAAACATTATGATCTATAAACTCACAATGTCCCACTTGAACGTGGGGAGCAGGTGCTAATCAATAATGTGTTGCCGACATTTAAACAAGGATCTCCACAGACATAGTCTCACATAGCTGGGACAAATGCCGCACCTCCATCCCCCCGCAGGTTCAGGGCTGTATGATTTGCAAAGCAGGATCTGATTTCCTCTTTTTCATCTACCATCTGTAGAAAAATCTTCTCATATAATCAAAGCAACAGTCCTTTGCCAATGAATATTAATGGAAAATGTTTCTGTTATGTTTGTGAAAAATAGTGCCAGGGTATGCGGAACAGTATAATGATCAGTATGTATGGTTTGGTTCTGCACATTGCTGTGTAAGTACCAGAGAGAAGAATGCCATTGTTTGGGGTTTTTTGCATCTAGTAACTGATATTTGCAACAACAAGAGATTTATCATGAAGGTCAGATCTGTGTTTTTCAGAAGGCCTTGGAAGAATCTTAAAGAGAGGTTGCTTTCTCTCTTAAAGAGAGGGATGACAAGGAAACACCTAGAGACAGTGATGTGTTGGATACAGAGAAATGGAAGCTGACTGCAGACCTCTCATGGGCCGCAAAGAACCACTCTGTCATATCTGCATCTCCGGCTGATCCAGGCAGACAGTATAATTTGAATTCAGTCTCATTATGGTGATTGCAGTTGCATTGGACAAGATCTTCCCACTCACCCCAGGAAACAGCAAGTGTGGTGACACAAGATACATGGCAAAAGCTCTTGAGAAAAAGGGTTAGTCGAAAAAGGACAAAAAGAGGACTAAAAAGGGGACCAGCTATTAAATTTTGAGTTCATGGGCATAAATTTCAAGTTGCCCATGACCATATATAGAGGGAAGGGTGTACTTCTGCCTGACTTGGGGAGAAGAGCTTTAACTCATTCTTAAAATGACCATTCATGGAGGCCTAGCATTATCCTGCTGACCAATTTCAGTTGCTTGTCTGAGAAACCATCCCTTGCTTCAAACCTCTGCTAGATGGTGATAAAGTTCCCTAGAACATACCAGTGACAACAGCAGCAATGATTTTTTTTCTTTTTATTGCTCCAGCTTATGTAGTCAGAACTCGTCTTTGCCTTATTTAGAAATAAACTTTTATATTATGAAAGTATCCATTATGTTAACACAGAGGCAGACTCAGACTGTTTGACTTTTCTAATCTTTATTTGTTTATAAATGTAAAATATTTAAAGCCAGAAAAAAAAATAGATCAAAAAATTAAACATGGTGAAAGCCACATGCAAGGAGAAGATTAGAGAATTAAGCCTTCCCCTTCTGTCTGTCCTTCCTCAGCAATTACATCATCACTGTAGCACCTCCTTCACACAGTTCTGTGGGGTCTTGAGAAACAGCTAGCCTGCCATCAAAATACAAGAAAACAATGATATTAATGGGTGATTTTAAACACTTGCTGAAAGCTTCTTCTTTGATGCCACTTGACAGGCAGGGGCTTGCAGGACTAAAGGACAGGTAAGAAAATGTGAACTGCTGCTTGCGTTTTGAATCTGACTGTAGACAGGAGAGGGAAGAGCCAGTAACGAAGCTGGAAAAATATCACCAAGGGCAAAGCTTGACCAATTCTGTAGCTGCAGCTACACTACAGTCCTACAACAGGTAACACCACAAAGAAAGCCAAACTTTCCTGTGTCCAGAAAATGAAAGATATTTTCCATTCCCACATTAACCACCTGAACACTGCATTAAACATAAATACCCAAACCTGTTTTCCTTACTATTTTCCCTCACTATTTTATTTTCCTTTGCATTTATTTTCTTTCTCTGTCTTATCTTGAGCTTTTGGAAGGGAAATAAAGTTTCTGAAGTTGAACAACTTTCACACTTCATCCAGAGGGCAGTGCCAAGGCTGCAATTGGTCCGTGCTTGGCACCTAAGTCAGCAGACTCAAAGCCAGAGTGAGACTTTCAACTACTAGAGTTGGTCACTGTCCCCAAGCTAGTCCCTGATAAAAACTGCATAGCAGAAAATGAGATAAAGAAACTTGTGAATTGAAGCACTGGATTTTAAGACAACAAACATATGCAGGCTTATTTCAAAATGAGCACCAGCACAGTTGAGCAACTGAATGGGGAAGGGTGGGAAAATAAACAAGGAGTGTTCAGAGGGTAGAAAGGCATTGCCCTGGCCTTGCAGCTACAGGCTGAGATGTTTCATTAATATATAATTATGCTGATTCCCAGTCTGATAGATCAGACTAAAAGAAAAACTAGAACATCACCTGCTCTGCAGCCTCATCAGTCGTCCTGCAGCCCCTTCCTGCTAATCACAGAGAGTGTCCTTGGAGTACTTTTCATTTTAAAAAATTCATTGTAGTGTGAATACCTTTGTTTTATGTAAGACTACCCCTCGCTTCTCTGAATCCTTAGGATTACTGGAGAAGGAAGTTGGATTGTAGAAAGATAGTTTTCCTTGAGGCAGGTGATAGGGCATTGCGGTTGAACAAAGACAGGGAAGGGTAGCCCTTGGTGCTCGTCAAGCCTGCAGGGCAGCACTTTGGGGCTTTTTGTCTTACGGGTTTTTTTCTGTATCACGGCTCCTCCTCTGCTTCTGGGACTGGCTTTTTCAGAGGCAATTTCCACATAGGCACTGTAAATAGAGGCGGACATTATTTTTTTCTGTACGGGACATGGTCCACTTGTATTTGCTTAAATTACAAATCATAGGCATGTTTCCTCTCCCTTCCTGTTTTCCCATTGATCTTACTTTTGTGCATTGTATTTGCTGTGCATTGCACAGCTGCCTGAACTTGAGTCTAGCTTCAACTCTGCAGCTGCTCAGTGTGTTCTTCCCACTGCTTGATCCTAGTTAGGATTTGGTTGAACTGGTTAATGCACCTGAAGTCAACAGATGGGCCCAAAAGGTAACATAAACCTCATATATTTTCTTTATGTGCTGTTTTCTCCCTCTGCACAAAAGCATTGTGCACATGATCTCCACGTTCCTTACCATGCTTTATGTTCTGTGGGGCTACAGTCTGTGGTAAATTAGAATGACTGTGCACAAAGGAATAACCCAAAAAAGCACTGGCCAAGATCGATCCTGGCCTCTTCTCATGAACACAAGTTCTCAAATTCTCATGCTTCACGTAATCCAAAATGCATTAAAATAGTAATCCAGGGAAAGCAAATTCAATCAAAAGCAAAAATGCTGTGTGGTTTTGGTTGGTTGTTGGGTTTTTTGGGAGTTTTTTAATTTGTTTGCTTCGTGAGTGTTTGTTTGTTTGCTTGTTTGTTTGTTTTGCTTGTTGGTTTGGGGTTTTTTGGTTGGTTGGTTGGTTTTGGCTTTTTGTCCTGGGGGGAGAACAAATTAAAAGAACAAAATACTATTTTACTTTTTCTTATCAACCAGAAGGAACCTCCAAACTGACTAGGTTTCCATTTTGAGCAAGAAATGCCCACATTTCCTGGTTAATTGTTTATAATGTTTCTGGAAAGCGTAGGCCAATTTTCTCTACTTTTATTGCCCAATGAAGGATGACGGGAGCACAGTAAAGGGCATAAGTTTTTGTGATTGACAATTTGTGTGTCATTTTACTTACACAACAAAACCAAGAAATACAGAAACACTGAAGAGCAGTACAGTATTGACAAGCATAGCTGGACCTCCATTTGCTCTGTTTCTATACAGGATGTCGGTGTTACCTGTGTTTGCCCATGAGATCAGGGCAAGTCAATTTACTGCTATTATCAGAGTCCCCATGACTCTTTTCAAGATCCATGACACAAAACCCCTTTAAAGATCATGCTTTCCTTTTGTGCAAAACACTAGTGTGCTGAAGGAAGACTCCAGCCTTTTCCTTTAACGCTGCTAGACAGCAGAGGAGAAAAAGATCCCTTCAGTGTGCTGTGAGCTGTATACTATACTCATTAGTGACTTCATTCTGTGAGCTGCCTTCTCTGGCCCACATCCTGGAAAAGTGTACATTTAATTTTCATCATGTGTGTAGAGTCATTAACTGCAAGCACATTCTTACATGCCTTCCTCATTGCTTTTTTTCATTCTATTATAGAATATAAAAGGCAGCAGTGGCTTTTAGGAACTGGGAATGTTTTGGAGCAGACCTAAATGAAAATACTGAAACCTCCTCACTGTATATAAGAATAGCAAGACAGTAATATTCTTCTGATTGACATGATATTCCTGCATAGAATACTGTACTGTGAATAAACTTTGTCAGGCAAACTTCTGTTTGCCTGCATGTGGATTCACACTGCTAAACTGGGCAGTAGGCTGAGAAGGGAAAAACTAACTGTCAAAGGATGTAGAATGTTCTCACTTCAGCCAGATTGTGCAGCTATCCTGCATCTGTAAAGACACTACTTTTTTCTTAAATTATATAAGTGATATAGTAATGCAGTCTAGTCCAATTTATATCCTGACCTGCACATGGTTGCCTCCAGGCATGCACCTCCCTTGTTTCCCCTGGGCAAGAATCTATCAGGAAGGAAAAGCCTTCCTGAGATGGAATTGCTGGTTTTGAGAGCTTCCTCTGCAACAGTCTCTCTGAGGAACTCTGCAGATGTAATTTCCTATCCCGTGTCTCTTCCTGCAAGTAACCCTGTGGTATGTCATGTGGGGAGATGTGCAAAGTGAACTCCTGGCTCCAACGAAGTCGCCAAAGACAGGTGGAATTATATTTTATCACATTTTCATGCTGTCTTTAGTGTCACTACAAAATGACAGTCTCTCCTTCATATGCCTCCTTCTCAAGCTGACACAAGTACATTATTATGCCTGTTTCACCAGTGGGAAAACAGACACAGGCTAGTACCATGGCCAAACACCAATGTGGTGGTAGAAGAAAAGTTTTAAATTAAGCAGGAGTGGTGGGCTTGTTCCCAAACCATTAGACAGTGTCATTTCTTTTGGGATCTGACAGACACTTGGTAAAGACAAGCTGCACAGGCTGCACAAGCTCATGTCCCTTTACAGGAGCTGCCTGTCCTCTCTGTTGCAAACCTTCCGTGGGCACAGCTGGTGAGGACTGCCCAACTCCCAGCAGCTTTTGTGCTTGGAAGCCCAGGGAGCTGCCACACAGCAGTGCTCATGCTGGCAGCTTCTGAGCATGGGAAAGGCTTCAGCAGCAGGGCAGGTGTGCTCAGGGACTGGTCTCTGGAAAAGCTGGTCTGTGCTGCCATACTCACCATCAGTCCTCTTTGAGCATTGCAAAGCATGGCAAGTGTAAATTAAATAATCTGTTAACATTCCCTGCCCCCCCAAAAAAACAATCTAGATTTGCCCTGGGAAATTGGACAAACTTTTAATGTAGGGCTACATTTATAAAAATTGGATGTTGCCCACTAGCAGCAAATATCTTTGTATTGCAGAAAAAGAAATACATGAGCATAAAACTTAAGCTCAGATTTTGAAGTTCCACAATCAAACTTTCTCTTAACCAACATTATTTGTCTTATATATGGCATATATATGTTTCAAAGTAGCCTCTTTTACACAGTTCAGTAAATAAAATTCTATTGCATTCGATTGGAAAAAAAAATGGTGATACACTGTATGTGCCAGATACCTTTTGAAAGTTCTCTGGAAAAAAGAATACACACAGGCACTGAGATTTATTAAAATCCAAGTAATTTCTGAAGAAGCCAGCTTTACTAATGAGACAGCCTGAAAACCAGAGCCTGTCCATTCCAGTATATGTGCATCATATGAAAGCCAGTAATTTTTTAGTATCGCAGTATTACTAGAAATGATATTAAGCTGAAACACAGCTCCAGCTAACAAAAGCTTCAAGTACCTACTGGGACCTTTTAATGCTGGAACAATAAGCCAGCTTTATTACACTGATTATTGATAATATGAGGGTTGTAGTGGTATTTAGTCATAACTACATAAAATTATTGGTTTTCTGCCATAATCATTGGCTACACAATTACAAGGGACCAATAATAAGTTTGCAAGTAATTACTGACAAAGATTTCTTTTGTTGCATATAAATGTAGTAAAAGCCTCAGGCTAATTTTACCAGCATGTTCATATGATATCACTTCCTGAAAATACATGAAAGTTTAAAAAAAGAAAGGTAGATACACAAAGGAAAGGCTGTACAAGTCTTACAGAAAAAAAAGTGACCTCAAGAAATATCCTAGGTTTTTACCTCAGAAACCTGTTTTAACATTGAGGTCATTGCAAGGGGAATTAAAGTAAAAGCACTGTTTCTGTATTGACGCAAGACTAGAGAGAATTTTTTTTGCAGTGAGTAGCCTGCTTAGAGAATCATAATTCAATGGCAATATTTTCTGAGTCACTCTATTGATTTGGTGAGACTTTGGTTTCCCATGTTTCCACACTGTCACTTCACATATATTGGAGCCAATTGTACTAAACCTCTGCTTTAAATTACTGGTAGGCAAATCTGAATCAATTCAGCTGAATTTATAAGCTATTCTATTGAGCCTACAGGCTTCACTCTGAATTTTCCCCAGTGAAGCATAATCTGGTCAGTTTCATGTTTGTAAGAAAATGTAATTAAGCATGACAGATATGCTTATCCTAGAAAATATTACTATACTGTAAAAAAGATAACAAAGATAGCTATACTACTGCTTTAAATCAAAAAAGCCTTTTTATCATGTCCTAAAATCTGTTTTGACTTTTTTCTGACTTGCCCAGATACACTACGAGTTTTCTAAAAGATTTCTAAACCCCAAATGAGTTTAGAGTTGTGACTGAATTTTTAAAAAATTCTACTTTTTTTCTGGCAGAAATCTCTCACATCTTGTCTTTGGCCAAGAAGCTTCTACTTTCCTTAGGATTCTGGATGGAAATGCCCCTAAATTTCTTTTCGCATGGGAAACTGATTTTGTTCTTATATCTCTGTATAGAATAGTGTCAAATTCCCTGTGAACTCTTGAGCTATTCAGAAAAAAATAAGAACCAGGCCTGATCCAACCCCAAAATCAGTGATGACACTGAAACTGGCTATAGTGAACTTACTTGTTACATCCTTTTGTTCTGTACTCTCTGGATTTGACTAGCAGCAAAGCTTCTGAAATGCTGTGAAGAAGGTTAAGAGGTCTAACAAAAAATTCAGATGAGATTTTCCATCAGTTCCTCTTTAAATACATGGTCTTTTCATGAATACTACTGGCTAAAATGAATTAGAGCAAAGGTATGAAAACTTCCAACTTTTAAGTGCAACTCATCATTAACTTTGGGAACCTAATCTTTCTTCACATGTGTCATAAAAATATGATTTTAAAATATTTCCCATTAATACAAAATGCCTTAATGCTTCATGTCACACCCCTAGGGCTGATAAGGTGAAATATTGCAGCATTTTCGGGTCATTCAGTTATTCTAAGTAGGGTTACAAAATGGAGACACTTTTGTGACCCTTCTGATAAAGAAAATCAGAATGATCCTGATGTTTGCTATAAGGAGATCTCTTTACACTAATCTAAATATTTAACTTGAATTTAAATACTGCAAAGATAATATTTCCCTTCTAAACATGCACCACAGGCCTGTAGATTACAAGAGATCTCTTGTCACAGAACCATGATACAATACAGCAAAGCCGTACTTCTCAGCCTGGGTAGTTTTTAATCCTCTGGACTATACTCCCTGTCTTAGTCCAGAAAAGAAAATATAGCATAATATATTGCAATATAATAAAATAAAGCTAGACAATATTATATGTGAGAAGGCTTGACTGTAATGTGTCACTCCAAGCACTCACTACTGTAACTCCACAGGTCTACAGAAAATACTGGAAGCAGTTTCATGGAAAATGACTTCAAGAATTCATTACCTGCATGGGTGGAAGTGTACTAAATCATGTCCAACACAGGGACAATTACTGTGCTTGCAAAGAAGCAGCAAAACCGTGTTTTGAGTAAAGGAACAGTTGTAGCAGATGCATCTATTTGCTGGCATAAAGCACATCTTCTCCTAAGGGTTTTCAGCAGAAGAGTGCTGACATCACACCTCCCTGTAGCCAAACTGACATTGTTACTATTGTACACGTCTGTGGAGGTATCACAGAAGGAAATTTTTAATCTTTCACACTCTCTTAGACTCTGGTGGTTGCTGAGTAGTGCAGAATTTGCACTAGAATTTTATTATCAAATGATAATAAAAGCAGTAGATCACAGAAACACAGAATCACATAATTGTTAGAGTCGAAAGGGACCTCTGGAGATCACCCAGTCCAACCCCCTGCCCAGGCAGGGTCATCTAGAGCAGGTTACACAAGAGCTCACACAGGTGAATTCTGAATGTCTCCAGAGAGGGAGACTCCACAAATTCCCAAGGCAGCCTGTTCCAGTGCCTCTGCCAGTGTCAGTGTAAAGAAATTCTTCCTCATGTAATGGTGCAACTTCTTGTGTTTTAGT